>JAHBCN010012234.1:0-27095 GCA_019359885.1 Listronotus oregonensis
GGGGGGGGCGAGGGTGATTTGTAACTTCAGCTACTTCATATTTGGGAATTCACTAAAATTAAAATCCTATACTACACAACATCCATTTATTAGTTCATATTTTTATCCTATTTTATTGTATAAATAAAAATTTAAAAATATATTAAATATTTAATATTTTCAATCCATTCACAACGCTATTTATATCTTAAGATATTTAGTAATAGGTATCAAACACTGAAAGATATTCGTGTTCTTCAAGTGTCGCAGGTGAGGTCCACCTCCGAAGACACATGTTAAAAATATGTATATATTTTTGCGGCTAAGCAGAGTACTTTCCGAACGCGGGATTTTTTTATGTACCTAATCTAGTAAAATTAAAAAAAAAAATAAAATTAAACTTGGAAGGTTTAATTATTATTTACGTGTGGCGCGAACAACTATTGTACAATTTATTTGTGCAATCCTGTATTTTAGTCCTTCAACGTTCGTCGGTCCGTGTTTGCGAAGTGCAGGTGCTCAAATACACAGCCGCGGTTAGCAACTGACGTGAGTAGAGGTGTGTCGTTCGTGAACGATTCGTTCAAAAAGAACGAATCAGTGCACTGCTTCGAATAAATTAATTCCCTGATTCGAATCGTTTTTGACCCACTTTCTCGATCGCTCTGCGATGAATAACGAACCTAGTTTTGATTCGTTTCAGGTCACTAAGTCAGAATCAGACTTGAACTGGAAGATTCGGTAATTCGGTCTTTTATGACGGCAAATCGGTGGTTTTTGTGCTACTACCTGAAAAGTGGCGAGCGGTCTGTTATATTTCGATTTTGTTTACATTACCAGAGGTCAGAGGCAAACAATTTATGCGTATTGTCGGTTTGAGTTAATTTTGTCTATATACCTATTTGGCAATTAAAAGAACTTTTTTTCTTTGTTTTAACTATTCTTTTGAACAAAGACTTAATTTGGAGGTACATTTGTGGGTTTTATTGATTATAGTTTTTGAAAGTTTTTTAAATATATTTTTTAAAATAATAATTATACCAAAATAAAATAAATGCAAATAAATTCTTTACCTAAAATAACTTTTACTTTTTGTGGAATTCAAAAACCCATCGAGTTCGACCGGCATCATAATAAAGTGAATCGGTTGCGACGAATCTTTTCAAGTAAATGAATTGATTCAGTAGAAAGATTCTAACTTTTCACTTCTAGACGTGACCTTTTGCCGCATGCACGCATCGCACTCGCTCGCCCTCCCGTCACTCCGCCCGCTATCCCGATGCTCTTAATAATATTGTAAAGTTGAATTATAATTGCTCAATGTTGATAATTTTGAATAAAAGATACTCTTAATATTGTAAAGTTGCATTATTAGTGCTCTCTCTGGTTAGAAAAGTGTCGTTTAGAATATGAGTTTAATTAAATTCCAGGCAAGACTAATATAAATGTTATTGAGATTTTTAAGGTAAAAAAAAATGGGGGGCGCTACAAAATAACTGTTTTTCAAAGTGGGCGTTAGACAAAATAAGTTTGGGAACCTCCTGATCTACAGTAACTGATGTACGTCGATTAGAAGGAAACTGGAGAGCCAAGGAAACTAAAAACCTTATTAATAGATTTGGAGCCTTATAGTTTGGAAGAGTATCTTAGTGTGTGTGATTCTGGTGTTTTAAAATTGTACAGTTTTAGTTTTAGGGTCATTTTTTGGGATTACGTTTTATTTTGACGCCGTTTCATTTTATGTTTTTGTCTATACATTATATATTTTAGTGTATTGTACTGAATGTAATTTGAAATAAAGAATATAAACAAACAAACAAACAAGAGCAAAGCTTAGCTGGAAGGCCGTAAGGAGGAAGTTTATTAAGAAGCCCATCATGCCAGACCTGATGAAAGCTTTGGATATGTCAAGAGCAACGATCTGGGATTCACCAAAAACTCAAGGGACTTATTCCAGTTATGTGAGACAAAGGAAAGAAGATCAGCTGTGGATCTACTGTGACGGAATCCATATTGTCTATCATGTAAGATCTTATGTTTTTCCAGATACTTTAAGATTTGGGAATTAATGAATTTTTCCATTATTTGCAAACAACAGAAAGAAAGAGATATAGGTCTATAGTTCGAAGGGAGAATTTTGGATCCTTTTTGGGGACAGGTTGCACACGTGCAGCTTTCCAACTCTCAGGGAAAATGCCCCTATGCGTAAGAGGTCGAAAGAGGCGAGTTAGGATGGGTGCAAACTCAGACAAATTTTAAAACGATTGCTGGTATGGCATCCAGCCCAGACGATTTTTTAGTATTAAGAGAAGAAAGAATACGCTTGATTTGGTTGACTTTAAAAATTATATCGGACATTTTGTGAGAAACAGGGGCAACTGTTGGAAGAGGAAGATTAATAGGAGGATCAAGCGTAGAATTGGCAGCAAATTGTTTGACAAATAATGGCAATGCTTTTAAAACTGTAAAATTTTGTGTTTGATGAATAACAGCTAACCTTTAACAAACCACAACTTGGTTTGTATTGGTCACACAGCAATTACATGAAAAAAAACATTTTATTCTTTTTTTTTTAACTACAATTTTGTCATTTACAGTTTTTTTTTTAAAGGAATACTTATCGAGTTATTTGCAAAAAACCAAATGAAAACATTGATTTTATCGACGAAAAACCCCGACATTCGATCGCGATTATCACCCCCAAGGTAAAGGCGCCCTTCGGCATGATATAGATTTTGGTTCGATACCTGAAATAATAGTTTTTTGAGAAACATTTTTGAAAAGTCAGATTTTTACCTCCTACATTTTTTTGTTTTTTCAGGATTTTGGTTACGGGCATAGAAAAATATCAATCTGATGATCAAGTAGAGACTAAAAAACCTAATCAAATGTTTAAATGCGATCAATGTGATTATCAATCTGTCCAGAGAGGAACTCTTAACAGGCACATGCTTCAACACAAAAAATCCCTAGATGTTATGTTTAAATGCGATCACTGTGATTATCAATCTATTAGGAAAGATCATTTAAGAGTGCATGCTCTTCGACATAAAGATCCTGAAGAAGATGTTAATAGGTTCAAATGCACTCAGTGTGATTTTCGTACCAGATACAAAAAAATCATTTAAATAGGCACTATGTTAGACACCAAAATCTCGAGGATGTCAGTATCTTTAAATGCGATCATTGTGATTATCAATCTGTTCAGAGAGGAACTCTTAACAGGCACATGCTTCGACACAAAAAATCCCTAGATGTTATGTTTAAATGCGATCATTGTGATTATCAATCTATTAGAAAAGATCATTTAAGAGTGCATGCTCTTCGACATAAAGATCCTGAAGATGTTAATAGGTTCAAATGCACTCGAAGTGTGATTTTCGTACCAGATACAAAAATCATTTAAATAAGCACTATGTTAGACACCAAAATCTCGAGGATGTCAGTATCTTTAAATGCGATCATTGTGATTATCAAACTCCTCAAAAAGAATATATTAAAAGGCATAATCTCCAACATAAAAACCCCGGAGATGTTTGCAGATTTCAATGCAGCCAGTGTGATTATAAAACCTTTAAAGATGGCGTTTGCGGAGACACCTTCTCAGACATAAAAATCCAGAAGATGTAAATATGTTTAAATGCGATCATTGTGATTATCAAACAATGCATAAAGTAACTTTAAGGAGGCATATCCTCCGACATAAAAATCGGAAGGATGTTAATATGCTCAAATGCGATCAGTGTGATTATAGAGGTTTTGTTATTTAGAAATAGTTTACACTTTTTGTACACACTTAGTCCTTAAATACACCTTCAATTAGAGCGCTTAGGTACGTAAAAAAATGTAAAATAGTGTACACTATTTCTGAATAACAAACAGACCTGTTATATTTTGGTATATTTGCAGGAAAACTCTTTTCAGTTGAATTGAAATATCCTGATAAAATATCTCACTATAAGGGATGGTTCGATATCCTTTATTATGCAATTTTACTATTTTTTAAAGATGCCTAAAGATAAGTCGATTTATTTCATCTGATATAACTTCTATAGCTGCTTCCTATATTAAATAATAAAATAAATAAAACAAAACAGCAATAATCATTTATTTATTCAGAGTATCATTAACACAATAAGATGCTTATATTTTATTTAAAAAAATTATCAAAAACGTTGGAAGGTCGTGTTTAAGGCTCTAGAAGTGGCAGTGTCCATCAGGGGTTTTTATGAGAAAAGCAAACATTTGCAATGACGAAAGAAAAATGTATGCAATCTGCACGCAGCAGATATTAGTCTAGACACTTTTAAGATAAGAGAGCAGATAAAGTGAAAGGTTTGGCTTTTTAGCAGCTGGACTGTAAATTGATGCTTGTGAGTCCAATCATTTTGGCAACTATTGTGGCCATTGATGTAATGTGTTTAAATGAAATAGTCATTTAATATTTCGTTTTTTATTAAAAGCAGTAAGGTAGTTTAATAAAGAAAAGCTAAAAAGTAATAAGAAGATAACTTATTACCATTTACCTTATTAATATACTAATAATGTTTGTCCCTTAAAATAGGGAATAAATTGCAGTTGAAGCTGTCTTATTATTTTTAATATATGTATATATATATATATATATATATATATATATATATATATATATATATATACCATTGCAATAGCATTGAATAAGCAATGATATGGAGGCAAGCGCAGCACTTGATGACCAGCCTTCTAAATAAGAGCATCGACGACATAAGATTTGGAAGGGTTTGGTAGGAGCAAGGAAGTTTAAAGATGTATGGAAGCTCAATACTGTAGAACAAAATTGTCCAGGCGTGCAGGTCAGCGGGAATAGGGGGATTGGCCCCGCGGAGTTTGCGCAATGAATAGTAGGTCAGAGCCGGACTTCCATAATTCTTTGTTACTATCTATAAAGTTGACATCATCAAATGTCAAATTCAAGCATTCACTGTTTTTTTTTATTTTTTGCAGAAAATTGTTGGTTATTAAACGATACTACCATAGAATATTTAAAACTATTGTGTATTATTGGATTTTATATCATCTGATATAATATGAAAAGAAGCCTTCTATTTAAATGGTCGATATTTTTGTAAGTTTTGTATTTTTACCAAAAATCTTTGTAAATAAATAAAAACAAGATTTTTAAAATAAATTTCAAACATTGTATGATAGTTTCATGTACTTATCACCAATTTTGTGATAAAAGAAGGGCAAGATAGTGTAAATGAGTTTAATCTAATCCTAAGATTCTGGTTGTACATTAAAAAGTAAAAATTTTTATAACTGCTTTTTAGGCATATACTTTTCACTAATACCAAACATTCATGAGACAGAATAACAGTGGTTAAAAATGTTTAGTAACCTTTGGTACCTAGGTATCCATTGTAACAGTATCCGTTAAATATTATGTATCTACAGTATGACGAGCTTATAAAGTTGATAATGTAAGTTTAAGAAACCAAAAATCTAATTTCTTTTTAAACAAATACAGAAAAAGCAAAAAGGAACTTTAACATAAAATTGTATTTTCTTTCATTCAATTAGAGGGACCTGTATATATTAAAATTTGCCTGGTCTGCCCAGTAATTAATAATCTTGATCCTTTAAAAGAATGTACTAAATTATTAAATGAAATAAAAGTACCTAAATGTTAACCTTATTTCTTTTTAATAATCCACAGAAATACACATTGTGGAAATCATCTAAAAGATAGTTCGCTATTTCCTATGAAATTTTCATTATTTTATTATTCATAATTGATATATTATTTTTTCGGTTACCTAACGTTACGTCTCATAAGAAGCACCTAATTTAAATATAAGAAATACTTACCTAAAGTAAAAAATGCCGGGTATGTTACCCTTGGATTTGCAAGACAAAACCATACAACCTCTAATCATTTTGTTACGATATTTTAAGTAACAAACAATAAACACAAAATTATAGTCACAATTTAATAATCACTAATCACTAAAATAAGAAGGTTTTTATCAATCCAAAAAACTTCTGCAACCACAAAATATAGGTACTCACACAAAGCAAAACAATCGGCGCAAAGGGCACCAACCACAACGAAAATGACGAATGATGAGACGACGACGGTTGACGATACAGCGCGGATATAGTTTCATACGCGCCGCGCGCGCCCTTGCACCAAAAACCTTAAACAACCTAAGACCATTACGGCTCTCATAAAAGTATAATGTGTTGCCTAACTACACACTGATTTATCAGTGTGTAAGTAGGGAACACATTAAATTATTTCGTGGAATTTTGTTATTGCGCAGAATCGGCGAGGCCAACTCTGACAGTTATTTTCATACTGGGCTGGACATTTTTTGATCGAATGGGCCATAGCATTGGGCTTCCATACACCTTTAAACTTCCTTGATTTGTGCTCTTGCAAACCCCATCCGTGGACAGTCTGTATATAATCTTGTTACCATAGAAATATTGTAAATCAAAATACATGTAGATATGAAAAAACATTTATTTAGAATGTAACAACTTTACTGCAGTTTTTTAAAACATCATTAGAAAAGGGGTCCTTCAAGCTCCGTTTGTCAGGTCTCTTTTTTTTTAGTCAAAAACAATCGCCTTTGTTTGGAACTACTTTTATTATGTAAGTTAATTTATTTTCTTCTGGCACTGTCAACGATCTCGTCCCTGCGATTTTCATTGCATCTATTGTTGGTTCAATTGGAGCAGTTATTCGTTTTACTTCATTTAATTCTGCTATTGAAGAAACTCGATCAACCTGGTCACCTATCCAGCTCATAAAGCGAGCTTTTTCTTCACTCAGTTCATCGTCGGAATTATTATTTCCTTGATTTCCGTCGTTTTCCCAAACTTCAACACTCAAGGCATCTTCCATATGTCCATCAGACATGGCATTTAAATTATAAGATTGTTTAATATTATGTAAATCTTTTTTAGTGAGAAGATGTATTCTTTCAAAATTTGTGGTAGACATAGAATCCCGGATCTCATCTAAAATTACAGGTAACGGAATCTTTGCAGCTATTTTACTGGCTATTTTTTGTTTTACTTCGTTACTGAGGAATAAATGTTCTAAATCATTCTCATGTCCAATATGTGTTTTAATATATTCTACCTGGCAGGTATGTGCATTGTGGATCACAGAAATACTGGCTGGACAAAAGGCATTTATTTTATTGGAGCCTTGGTATTTTATATTTCTTTTACCATCTCCTTTTGGAATGTAGTATCCCGATCTGTGGCACACATATATCCTTTTGGTACCTTTAGAAGTACTCTTTGAGCCATGTTCGTTGATAAAATACGACTTTGTCCTTTTTTCTTCTTCCAGCTTCCAAAGATCAAATTCTTGTATGGAATCGAATTGTTTGATTTCTGATTCAACAGATATTTCATGTTTTTCTTTAAAGTGGTGTATTAGATTTGATTTCAAATTGTCTTGATATTCACATAAAGAACAATTTATTTTATTGGCTCTACCACGGTTAATTTTTTTTAACCCATCCATTTCATCTAAAATAAATAATTAATTGAAAATAATAATAATTTTTACTCAATAATGACAAAGACAAAGACAAAAAGTTTATAAATGTTAGACACCCAATCAGGTTTACACACGTCCAAAGGTTTGGGTACAATTTCAAAGTATGTTATTTAACAATACATAGTAAAATCATTTAAAAATTACAATTCAAAACTGTAGTTAAAAAAGGAAGGAGATTATACAGAGTGTCCTATTTTCGTGTGTTTTACAGGGTTTCTCGCTTATGAGTGAAGTTACAAAGATGCGGTTTTCGCGACACCGTGCTACTTTTTTGTCAAACGAAAGATGCCGCAAACAGATTTGTCCTAGCCCCCTTAGTTTCTTCGCTACGGGCGATTTTAAAAAAGTTGTATTTTCGAGTTACCCCTCGTATCTCAGGTATCTGATAACTTATCGAAAAGATAAAAACCGGCCCTCATAGAACTTTTTTACGCAGAATACAGTGGCGTACTTGAAATTTTTCTCGGATTTACTTTCTTTTGAAGTATATTTTTCGTCATATTATTTGCCACACTGAGAGCTTTCTAAAAATATAATATAGTCGAAACTTATTTTTATAAACAGCATAAAAACATGCAATTATTTACTTTTTAACATAGGCGGCTTTGGTTTAAATTAATGACAGTCAAATTAATCAACGTCAAATGCCTTCTCGCACCAAAAAATAATCTAGTAATATAAACATTTATTAACAAGACAACCTAATGGATAAAAATAACAATTTTACGCTAGAATTGTTCTTAGCCTTAAAAGACAAACTCAACTACTAATTTTATAAATACTGTTCGAATTGGTGACCATGACCATGCATTGTTGGCATAGCGTCTGTAGTTTTCTTAAAGCATTTTCAAATATGAAAGAGCGGGCTCGCAACTCTCTAAAGGCATTTTCCGTGGCCTCTCTTAATTCCTCAATTGTTTCATACCTCCTCGGGTATATTTTACCTTCTAAATATCCCCACAAAAAATAATCTAAAACTGAAGGTCCAGAGACCGTGGTGGCCATCGAATAGGTCCGTGCGTGGCAAGGAAGTTTAAAGGTGTATGGAAGCCCATAGCTATGGCCCATTCGATCAAAAAATGTCCAGCCCAGTATTAAAATAACTGTCAGAGTTGGCCCCGCCGATTTTGCGCAATAACAAAAATCCACGAAATAATTTAATGTGTTGCCTACTTACACACTGATAAATCAGTGTGTAGTTAGGCAACACATTATACTTTTATGAGAGCCGGAGTACCGTTTTTTGTGATTATATTTTGTGGTTTCAGAAGTTTTTTGGATTGATAAAAACCCTTAAATTTTAGTGATTAGTGTTTATTAAATTGTGAATATAATTTTGTGTTTGTTTGTTACTTATAATATCGTAACAAAATGACTAGAGGTTGTATGGTTTTTTCTTGCAAATCCAAGGGTAACATACCCGGCATTTTTTACTTTAGGTAAGTATTTCTTATATTTAAATTAGGTGCTTCTTATGAGACGTTAGGTAACCGAATAAATAATAATATATCAATTATGAATAATAGAAAATGAAATTTTCTATTATTCATATACATTTCTTTTAGAGGATCAAAATTATTAACTACTGGGCAGACCAGGAAAATTTTAATATATACAGGTCCCTCTAATTGAATGAAAGAAAGTACAATTTTATGTTAAAGTTCCTTTTTGTTTCTTCTGTATTTGTTTAAAAATAAATTAGATTTTTGGTTTCTTAATCTTACATTATCAACTTTTTAAGCTCGATATACTGTAGACACATAATATTTAACGGATACTGTTACAATGGATACTTAGGTACCCAAGGTTACTAAACATTTTTAACCACTGTTATTCTGTCTATCATGAATGTTTGTTATTAGTGAAAAGTATATGCCTAAAAAGCAGTTGTAAAAATTTTCACTTTTTCATGTACAACCAGAATCTTAGGATTAGATTAAACTCATTTACACTATCTTGCCCTTCTTTTATCACAAAATTGGTGATAAGTACATAAAATCATACAATGTTTGAAATTGATTTTAAAAAATCGTGTTTTTATTTATTTACAAAGATTTTTGGTAAAAATACAAAACTCCCAAAAATATCGACCATTTAAATAGAAGGCTGTACAGTGGTGCCATCTATTCTTTCCATATTATATCAGATGATATAAAATCCAATATTACACAATAATTTTAAATACTCTATGGTAGTATCGTTTAATAACCAACAATTTTGTGCAAAAAAAAAAAAAACAGTGAATGTTTGAATTTGACATTTGATGATGTCAACTTTATAGATAGTAACAAAGAATTATGGAAGTCCGGCCCTGACCTACTATTCATTGCGAAAACTCCGCGGGGCCAATCCCCCTATGCCCGCTGCCCTGCACGCCTGGACAATTTTGTTCTACAGTATTGGGCTTCCATACACCTTTAAACTTCCTTGGTGCGTGGCTATAAATCGATTAGGAAAGTGCTGTTCCAACCAATGTTGTATCACGTGAGAGTTGTGAGCCGAAGCTCCATCTTCTTGGAAATAGATGTCATTTACTTGAACCAAGGGAATATCTTCCATAATAGTCATTGCTTTTTCTTGAAGGATTTGTATGTATCTAACAGAATTCATCAATTTCCTTGGTAAATACAATATTCAATTCTTCTTCCCAAAATGAAACAAGAAACATTAAATCCAAACCTTCCCTGGCGTTCCCTGGGAAAAATAACGTGTTCATTTTCATGGCTCCAAAACCTTGAGTTATTCCTATTGAGGATACCCGCACTGGTAAAATGGGCTTCGTCCGACCAAATGATCTTCCTTTCAAAATTATTCTGCCTTTCACACATATTGAGAAACCAGTTACAAAACTCCACTCTCCGCTCAGGATCGACAGGATGAAGATTGTGCACAAGTTTATACTTGTAAGGTTTGAATTTATGTCGTTTCAATATTTTTTCGACTTTTGTTTTGGATACTCCGATATTTTCTTCTGCAAGATGTCCCTGGGTATTTTCAACTGATGCCAAAACATTTATTTCAGCTACTTCATTATTTTTACTTTAATTTTTCGGCCTAGGTTTATTAAATGACCAATATTGAATTAGATTGTTTTGTATTTTACGAAATATGCGCTCAGGCTGTCTTCTTTCAGGATATCTATATAGAAATCGAGAACAAAGTCAAATTTGAAAAAAATATTATTCGTTCTTCTAAAGTACCTACACTGGCGGCAAAAATTAGGGGATATTGCCATATACCATAATTCAAATTAGTACCGACAATTCTGATGTTTTGGTTGGAATCTAGTGGTAATCTTGTTGCCGAAAAAAAAATTCAGGATTTTTTGTTATCACAATATCAAGTAAACAATATTTTTTGTCAGGTCGAATTCGAAAGATACTCTCGTTTTAGTTTCAGAAGTCGTTTTATACGATTAAATACAACAGTAATTGGGTGTTGATTTTTTTGCAATGCCTTTAAGACATTTAACATCCGCGGAAGCAAACAGAGCGGTTGGAATGCTTCAAGCGGGGTTGCGACAAGTGGATGCTACTCGTGAGCTGGAAACATCACAAAGTGTTATAAGTAGGCTGTGGAATCGTTACAGGGAAACTGGAACAACCTCCAGAAGGCACGGACAGGGTCGTAGGAGGTGTACTACGCAGCAACAAAACCGGTACATAACCCTTAGTATTAGACGGAACCCCATTCTCCCTGCAACACATTTACGCCGTCAGCTTCAAAACCAATTAGGAGTCCCTATCTCTGTAAGAACAGTGAGAAATCGATTATATGAGATCGGATTATCTGCTCGAAGAGCATTTCGAGGTGTGCCACTTACACAAAGACATAGAGCACAGCGTTTAGAGTGGGCACGTGAACGACGAAATTGGAGGGTAGAATGGAATTCCGTTCTTTTCACCGACGAATCTCGTTTTGGTTTACATAGTGACTCAAGGCGTATAAGAGTGTGGAGAAGTCGTGAAACACCTAGACATCGTAGCTATGTACAAGAAATGTATCCTTTCAGAGGTGGCACAGTTATGGTCTGGGAGGAATCGCTCTAGGACGCCGTACGCATCTGTATGTTTGCGAAACAATATGACAGGGACGCTTTATGCTCGTGACATCATTAGAGGTATCGTCGAACCAATTGGTGAAGCAATCGGGAACATTTTATTTTTTTGGACGATAATGCGCCCCGCATCGCACTTTGGAAGTCCGAACTCACTGCAGAATTTAGCATCACCCATCTCAGGCTACCCGCACTTTCACAGATCTGAACCCAATTGAAATGCATGGGATATGCTTCAAAGAGCTTTGGATAACCACCAACCCCGCCTAATAACAGACGGGACCCAATAGAAATACTTCCCCAATTATGGGATAACCTACCCCAAGACCAGCTGGACAATTTGATTATCAGCATGCCAAGACGCCTTCATGAAGTTTTCAAGGTCCACGGAGGTCATACACATTACTAACATTCTTTAAATGATTCAGCATGATATAGAAATTTGTATTTTGAGGATAATATTTGATTTTTTTAATAAACGCTTTTTCCCCCCCTATGAAATTATGTGTTTTCATTTATGCAAAACGGTAATCTCTATAACCGTAATAGTTTTAAAAAACTCGGGTGGTTGTTAATATAAAATTCCATGATATCCTCTAATTTTTGCCGCCAGTGTATTTAGATAAAGCCCCGCCGCCTCATCGACGTCTTCGTTGGATAATATGAAACATCTATTCATATCATACTTTTCAAAATGTTCAAAATTTTGGTTTTGTGCCATATTTTTTAGATAAATGATAACGATAATCTAGGAACTAGCATTAAAAAATTCAATAGCAATCATTTGACGTTGATTAATTTGACTGTCATTAATTTAAACCAAAGCCGCCCATGTTAAAAAGTAAATAATTGCATGTTTTCATGCTGTTTATAAAAATAAGTTTCGACTATATTGTATTTTTAGAAAGCTCTGAGTGTGGCAAATAATATGACATTTCATAAATTTAAAAAAGTGCAACTTTGGCTAATATCTCAAAGAAAGTAAATTCGAGAAAAATTTCAAGTACGCCACTGTATTCTGCGTAAAAAGTTCTATAAGGGCCCGTTTTTATCTTTTCGATAAGTTATCAGATACCTGAGATACGAGGGGTAACCGAAAATACAACTTTTTTAAAATCACCCTGTAGCGAAGAAACTAAGGGGGCTAGGACAAATCTGTTTGCGGCATCTTTCGTTTGACAAAAAGTAGCACGGTGTCGCGAAAACCGCATCTTTGTAACTTCACTCATAAGCGAGAAACCCCGTAAAACACACGAAAATAGGATACCCTGTACATGGAACCATAAAATTTTATTAGGCAATCATGTCACTAAAATTGTTTTTGTAATATTCCTCTAGTGAATAGAAACATTTCGACAGTAAATATTTTTTTACTACAAATTTAATTTTTTGGAAGGAAGCTGAGTTATAGAAAGTGGCAAGAAATTAAATAATTTAGGACCATAGTATGATATACCTGTCCAAATTTTATTTATTCTGTGATATTTGGAATATATATTTTTCCTGTTTCTCGTAACATGGGAATGCATGCCTTCATGTGTTGTGTAGTTTGTGTTATTGTCTTTTGTGTAAAGTAAACAATGTAAAATATATAAGCAATATATAAGTGGCTTGCAATCAGCCCTGTAGTCTACTTCCTTTATGACATGTATAGCTAATTGTGTTGTAAACTAAAATATACCTTACTATTTGAAGAGTACATTGGCCCCAAGCAAAGCAATGCATATGTAGCTCTTTGATCAAGGAGAGTTTAAAGGTGGTATGGAAGCCCAATGCTATGGCCCATTTGATCAAAAAAAAAATGTCCAGCCCAGTATGAAAATACCTGTCAGAGTTGGCCCCGCCGATTCTGCGCAATAACAAAATTCCAGAAATAAATTTAATGTGTTCCCTACTTACACACTGATAAATCAGTGTGTAGTTTGGCAACATATTATACTTTTATGAGAGACGTAGTACCGTTTTTGGTCTTAGGTTGTCTAAGGTTTTTGGTGCAAGGGCGCGCGCGGCGGGTATGAAACTATATCCGCGCTGTACCGTCAACCGTCGTCGTCTCATCATTCGTCATTTTCGTTGTAGTTTGTGCCCTTTGCGCCGTATTAGTTTCGATTGTTTTGCTTTGAGTGAGTACCTATATTTTGTGGTTGCAGAAGTTTTTTGGATTGATAAAAACCTTCTTATTTTAGTGTTTAGTGTTTATTAAATTGCGACTATAATTTTGGGTTTATTGTTTGTTACTTATAATATCGTAACAAAATGATTAGAGGTTGTATGGTTTTGTCTTGCAAATCCAAGGGTAACATACCTGGCATTTTTTACTTTAGGTAAGTATTTCTTATATTTAAATTGGGTGCTTCTTATGAGACATAACGTTAGGTAACCGAAAAAATAATAATATATCTATTATGAATAATAGAATAATGAAAATTTCATAGGAAATAGCAGTAAGAAAAGTAAGGCAATCTTAACTATCTTTTAGATGATTTCCACAATGTTTGTGTATTTCTGTGGATTATTAAAAAGAAATAAGGTTTACATTTAGGTACTTTTATTTCATTTAATAATTTAGTACATTCTTTTAAATGATCAAAATTATTAATTACTGGGCAGACCAGGCAAATTTTAATATATACAGGTCCCTCTAATTGAATGAAAGAAAGTACAATTTTATGTTAAAGTTCCTTTTTGCTTTTTCTGTATTTGTTTAAAAAGAAATTAGATTTTTGGTTTCTTAAATTTACATTATCAACTTTTTAAGCTCGACATACTGTAGACACATAATATTTAACGGATACTGTTACAATGGATACCTAGGTACCAAAGGTTACTAAACATTTTTAACCACTGTTATTCTGTTTCATGAATGTTTCTTATTAGTGAAAAGTATATGCCTAAAAAGCAGTTATAAAAATTTTTACTTTTTTATGCACAACCAGAATCTTAGGATTAGATTAAACTCATTTACACTGTCTTGCCCTTCTTTTATCACAAAATTGGTGATAAGTACATGAAACTACAAAAATTTAAATTTTTAAAAAATCGTGTTTTTATTTATTTACAAAGATTTTTGAGTAAAAATACAAAACTCACAAAAATATCGACCATTTAAATAGATAGCTTCTTTCCATATTATATCAGATGATATAAAATCCAATATTACACAATAATTTTAAATATTCTATGGTAGTATCTTTTAATAACCAACAATTTGGTGCAAAAAAACAGTGAATGCTTGAATTTGACATTTGATGATGTCAACTTTATAGATAGTAACAAAGAATTATGAACCCCTACCCATTTATTGCGCAAAATCCGCGGGGCCAATCCCCTATTCCCTGCCTGACCCCTGAGACAATTTTGTTCTACAGTATTGGGCTTCCATACACCTTTAAACTTCCTTGGTGGTACTCCATGCCTGATCCTTTCGACTGCAGAGGATTTACCATTTAACTCCACACACTGTTTACGATTTGATAAGTATGAACTAATGAGTTGAATGGTGTGATCATGCAAATCATAATATTTTAGTTTAGATAGGAGAAGGTCCACAGAGACACAATCGAAGGCCTTGCCGGCAAAGACAATTGTAGTTATCACTACAGACCTTCCAGTCCCTTTGTATAAATACTTTTTGCCGACAATCGAGTTTTATAAGAATATTTAATTTTTACCTGCTGAGGTACCTCTCAGCGTTGCCGTTTTGACTTCTTACTATGTCATAGTCTATTTAAAGCGTAGGCTCCGCATATTTATGTTGCAAAACAACAAACTGCTTTTGCACAGATATGGGTCGAGGAAACGAAGTAATGCACAAGGAATTTTTTGTGCTGTAAGATGAATTTAAATGCGGTTTTTGGTATTCGATTCGTATGAACCTCTAAAAACTTTGTGAATAAATGTATTTAACGGGACATGAAACACTGCCATTGTGCATTAGAAAAATGAATTTTTGAAATGCATTTTATAGTTTGTAATTAGAAAAAAATATATAATTGTAAACTTAAAAATGCATTTTTTAAAACACAAATACAGTTTTTCATTTCCCATTAATTAAATTTGTTTATTAAGTTTGTAGCCGTATATACGAATCAAATGCAAAAAACCGCATACAAATCCAATCTGCAAAAAAAATCCCTTGTAAGGCCTATTTGAGAGGCCGGTACGCTGGCCAGTACACCACCGCTGTTAGTAAATAAATAAATTATTATTTTTTAATATAAATAACATTAGAGTTTTTGTTGAATTTAACTTTTTTATGTAAACAAAAAGGTAATAATTGTGCAGTTGGGTATCATTTAATATGAACTGTCAATACAGAGTGTTTCAAAAGTCCTGAATGGAACTAAAATTTTCTATAAGTTGGCTAGTGAGCCCACGGGGTTAAGCAAAAGCTGCTAAAAATATTTTAAAATTATTAACAATAATATAAATCAAATTACAGGTCCTATAATTTTTTCAAAAAAGAGCAGACATTTGAGCAATCTTTTACAGTTGTAAAAAAATAATCGTCACATCAGCTCCTTTATATTTATTTAATTTTTATTATAAAACTTTATTAACGTATGTATACGTTTAAAAATATAATAAAGAGATTAATGGATTGTGGATTTTGATTAAATGGCGTTTCACAGTATATGGTGGCTGGGTCTAAATTGTTAGTTTTTAAATATTACGCAAATACCTATTTATTTAGAACAATATAAAGACAATTATTTATTCTAAAACTTTGGTAATTGTTTAAAATCACGACCCCACTTTTTTGAGATGTAAAATCAACATGAATATTTTTTTAAATTGACAAATATTTTTATTTTTTAAGTTTATCGAAAATAAAGTAATAAAAAAATCAAAAATGTTAATTTTTCGATTAAAAGTTTTTTTAGAATTTTTTTTGTTAAATCTTAAAATTGATATTTAAAAAAAATGAAATATTTGTCTTTACACGTAGAATATGAAACAAATTACTAGAAATTGCGAAACTTAAATAAATGCATTTTTATTTTCAAAATAAATTAAAAAAATTCTATAAAATTTAAAAGAATTTTATTTTTTTGTAAATCTCGAGAAAGGGAGCAGATACGATTTCAATTCAAACTGGATTTTGCAGTACAAACATGGAGTATTTGAATCCCGTACCCCGTTACTTTTCACATTTTTATTAATCTTACCCATGCTTCAGAGGTACCGTGCATAGTTAAATATAGCGATTATTTAAGCAGAAATATAAAATATAATTGAATAAGAAAAAAATACTATTAAGTGGCTTCCAATCCCCTCGGAACTTATTTTTTAAAATTTGTTTCAATCCTAAAAATAAATATAGAATCTTGTTTGTAATCATAGGGAGTAACCGCAACAACTGCCTGCTTTTTTCAAAATTTACAGAGAGGTGAGAAAAAAACATGCAAATATGAATTTTTTACTAAATTACTGGTCGAAAAAAATTAAGATGAGCCTTGCTTTTCGTTTTTTGCAAATTTTAATAAATCACCCCCATTTAGGGGTTGGAAAATCGCCAAATCTAAAGAATGGCGAAAATTGTAGTGGTGTTAAAAGTTTCTTCTCACTGCGATTTTTGTTTTAAATGAACCTTGGAAAAATGAAATAATACATTTTCATCACTAAGAAGGTTGTAAACCAACCCCCATGGACTTTGTGTGGGTGCAATCATCCCCTAAAATATATAAAATCGTATACAACTTTAAAAATTGCAAAACATCGGATTTTTTAGGACATTTCTAATAAAAAATAAATGTTTATGATAATCAACTACCCTATTCTAAGGGTGGAACTACCCTTATCAATAGAAAAAATTAAATAAAATACTAGCTTTTTTTCAAGAAAAGTCTTGGTTGGTATTTTTTTAATCCAAGTATATAAACCAGGTGTAACTAGATTTTTCTAGTTTGCTTTTAACCAAAACCACCCCTGCAAGGGGGTATATTCATCCCCTAAAATGAAGAAAATCATATACAACTTAAAATTGTAAAAAACAGATTTAGATGTTTTAGGATATCTCAAATTTGATGGACAGTTTAGAGTGAGTTTTGATAATAAACCACCCCTAAAATTAAGGGTAAAGAAACCCGCATTATCAGAAAAATTGAATAAAATATTAGCTTATGCAAAAAGCGTTTTGGCCTCATATTTTTCATCCCAGATGTGTGAAATAGGCCTTCTTAGGTTTTTCGAGGTCATTTCTAATCAAAGCTACCTTGCAAGGGGGTAAATTTATCCCCTTAAATGTGTAAAATCATATAAAACTTTTAAAGTATTAATATATATATTTGGATGTTTTAGAATATCTTGCAGGGGTGGTTTTGGTTAAAAATGATCTCAAAAAATCTAGGTACACCTGCTTTATACTTTGGATCAAGAAAATATAAGACTTTTATTGTAAAAGCTAGGATTTCATTCATTTTTTCTCACTGATAAGGGTAGCTTTACCCTTAAAAAAGGGTGGTAGACTATCATATACATTTATTTCTTACTAGACATGTCCGAAAAATCTTCAATACCACTACTATTTTTGCATTTTTTTAGATTTGGCATCTTTTCAACCCCTAAATAAAAGTGATTTTTAAAAATTTGCAAAAAACGAAAAGCAATGCTCTTCCTAAATAAATAAATGTGAAAAAACAGGCAGTTTTTAAGCGATTTTTGTTGTCACTCTTTTAACTATCAGACATTTGAATTAATAACTATCAAAAGGTTACTTTAAACAGCGAATAAATTTTAGGTGTAGATCATATAATTATAAGGTATTTATTAGTCTAAATAATTTTAATATATATAGATAAATACTTACGATAGTTTATAATCAATTGCTCACATAGTGTACTATTAATTCTTGTAGGGAAAACGAAAAAGCCTTACTTTATCTGCTTTTCGACTCACTCGGCAGTCATAATATTGACATAGATTTCCCGACATTTTAACAAGAATACAAATTTTAATTGCCACCAGGAAAAACACAAACAAATCACAATGCACAAATGGCAATACGATATGCAATGAATTAAACAAAAACGTTTTTTTATTTAACTCCAAAAAACTAGCCGTTTTTTGTTCTTTGATGGCCACACTTTAATTAATAATTTTCACTTTATTTGCAGATAGCAATAAACTAAAAAATACATGCGTTTATTTGAATTTTATTTATAAAAAAAAGGTTAGGTGAGCCTATACAAAGATTTCTTGTTATGTAAGGATGTCTAATAATAAAAAAATAAAATTTGTAAAAATTTGAAATCATGTTTATCAATGTGTATTCTTATACTAGGTATAAATAAATTTTAGGAAATAATTCCCCATTATTTAATAAAGAAAAAAAAATTAAAAAAATAAGATTAAGATTATTAAAACGAATATAAATTCGAGCCTATTTTCGACAGAAATAATTCCTACTTTCTGTCACTTGTTTTAATTGTTTGGCAACAGTGTTCTTTTATACAGCAGCGTGTGCACGTATATTCTCTCGATGGACGCTCGCTCAAGGAATCTCAGCAAGCGAGCGTCCAAACCTATTACCAAAAATTTTACATTGTTCTATGTGTCTATAGTGCAGTAAAGCATATATTTCCGTTTGAAATACAGAACTGTGTGTTCCTAGTGGAATGAGTAAGGAACATAAAAGTTATTAATTTACCTGGATGAAATAACCTTGCATGCCGTTTAAAGTTGGAATATGTTAAAAAGGACTTATTGCACTTATTACATGTAGCCTTGACATTGTAAGTCTTTTTTGGTGCCATTTTTTCCAATTCATCTAAAAAATGGGATAAAAAATATTTTATGCATTAAAATTGATAAGAAAGAAAATAAACTTTTTTGTGAAGTATAGATTTTTAAATTAAATATTTACAAATGCATTATTAAAATATTCTTGTAACATCATTAAATACTAAATGTTGCTATTTAAAATAAAGACATTCAAATGAAATCCAATTATAAACTCACTTGGATGAAATTTTTTAATGTGAGCCCTAAGATTGGACTGTTTAGAAAAGGACTTCTTGCAAATACCGCAAATAATATTTGGCAGCAGATTATCACTCATTTTAGTCCGACCCAATATACAGTAAAATTCGCAAAAATATAAACCTAACAAGTTGTTAAAAACAAATTTTTAGGTTATAACAAAATCTTACTTGACTTGCAAATTGGGGGCTGTTATACCCCCGGATGGCTTTGCTTAGGCATTCGCCAGCTCGCCCTCACCCCTTCAAAGCTTAGCAAGAGGCGGAGCAACCCTTCCGCATTGGTTACACCCCCGTTAAATCGGGTTAAGAGAGGGGCTAGACATATTTCTTAGGAACTCCGATGTAGTCCGGCTCGAAACCGTATCGAAGCTCCCGACTATTTCAATAAAGAAAGCTATTCAAATGCACATTCAGTTGTCGAGAAATGCAACAACAAAATCCAGATATAACCGGTTTCTTTCAGTTCCTTCTTTTGTCCTCACGAGCCTGTGCTCTATACCGCCATATGGTCAACGTCACCACGTGTGATTTTAAAAGAAGGGTTATAGGAATCACTCTAGACTTCGAAACTACAATTTCACCACCCTCTGTATGGCAGGGTGAGTTTTTCTTTGATCCCCGACAGGAAATACAGCAGATACGGTTCCTCCTACCGCCTTACCGGAAAAAACTATGTAGTTTTTTTATCGACCGCACCTCACTGGTCGGAGGTCAAGGGTCAAACAGAAACTGTAACAAAATCTATTCTATTCTATTATCCGATTATGGCCATGGCTGCCAATCTTTTTTAATTCCAGCGCCGTTGGCCAGCACTCCCCTTCCAGTCATATGCTGCGATGTCGCAACATAAGCTTTCCCGGGCTTTGTCTATGGAAAATTTGGATAATCGGGCTATGTAGCCCCCAGAAATTCCGACTAATTCTCAGCGTAATCAATGAAAGGCACACTTAACGGTGATCTAACCAAGAACTTCTATTGGTATTGCGTAAAACCAGCTTGCTGTCAGTCAACCAATCATTCGCCATAGGAAGATAACCTCGTGCACTACGTAAAATGTTAAAACATCAGAAACTAGGCCTCAACCGCTCACAACGCTTAGCTCCAGAAGAAAGATCCAGTTCCCCTTCGATTTTCACGAGTAAAATCACTGTTTCGTCGATTCCATCGAAAAAGCTAAAGCTTCCAAACGCGTGTTTACTTGATGAAAGTCGAAACGGAAGTCCTTGCGCTTGGTCATTTTCACCTGTCTTTCACATGACAAGGAGAGATGCTGGCCATTTGGTTTTAACCAGTGCCATCACACACACACACCTGTCTTTCACGCTTCGGGTTCTGATTGGTCGGCGGGAAGGGTTATATACCCCGACGACCAATCAGTACTCACAAAGGAGAACATACTTGAGAATGCCGACAAATTAGCACGCGGAGCGATAGAGATATGTTATGTTTCTTTCTCTCACGCACGGTCAAGCGGCGAGGCTGCCTCTGGAAGGTGTATGGTCGAAGACGCCACCATCCAAGCTTTGTGGAGCCAGCACCTTTTTCGGAGCTAGCCTTATCGACATATAACCTTAAAAATTGCATTTCTTGCTGTTTTTATTAATTTTTCCAATAAATAGAAAAATAATTATGCAGAAGACTCAAAATATCGACGAACAGTGCTGCACCCCCGAAACCATATCTCAGAAATTAAGAATTTTAGCCTTACACGGCTATAGACAGAATGCAGAAGTATTTAAGGCTAAAACGGGGTCCTTCAGGAAAATGGTGCATAAATGGGCTCAGTTTAACTATGTTACGGCGCCCCATAAAGTTATTCTAGTCGATAACATTGAAGCTTTGGAGGATCCCGAGATGGGACAGGCTGTCGATGAAGGTCAGTACCTCTAAAGAGGAAATCCCATAAATCTTTTAATTTTAGATGCGATTTTTAACGAACAACAATAAAAAGTAATGTTAGAATAACATATAGACCAATTACTGATTCTGGCCTCTTTAATCATTTACCCTAGGGGCAAAAATATCGACTGGTCATTTATTAATGTTGCACAGATTTCAGCGAATAAACAATTTGAGATATTTATAAGTTTAATAAAGAATGCCTGTGAGATATCATTTCCTGAAAAAACCAAATTAACTAGTAATCATTTTACAAACTCTTACCGCATCTATAGAGTTGCTGGTTATCGAACAACTCTTGTTGCCACTGTATGGAACGGGATCCGAAGCTAAGACGAACACAAGGTGTTAGCATACCGTGCTGATGAGTGAATGACATCCTGTGCAATGACACATGATTTTAACCGATATGTGCGAATTCTACTTTAGTTTTAGGTTTTTATTTCTAAATCTGTATTAATTGTTTTATAAATATAATATTAACTTTTGTTTATTTTAAGTCATTAAGAATTTTGTTTGAATAGGAATAGTTGACTTTGCATATTCTGTTGCTTTAAAAATGGCTTTTGACTTGTGAAAATATTCTATAGTATGTACATTCATCAATAAATATTATTATTATTATTAATGTTTCATATAATATACACATTTTGTGAGTCAGACCAAAACTGTTTCTAATAAAATAATTTTTAACTTCATTCAGATCAGTATGGATGGTTTTTTAATAGAGATGACAAAACCTACAGGGGAATTCGAAAAGGAGGTCCAGCTATAGGTTTCGAGGAGTCAGTGGACCTAATCGAACAAGCATTCGAAAAGGAAGGACCTTTTGACGGTATTCTAGGGTTTTCGCAGGGGGCTTGCTTTGTAGGGCTGCTGTGTGATTTACAACGTAGAGGATGTAAGTATTCTTTTGTCATTTTATCTTTCTAAGTTGTGCAATTTGATGCTGATTAAAATGCCACCTTAATAGTTTTTAGTTATCACTTGAAAACGGTTGGAGATACATCACTAACCGAAACGTTGTGTAACAATTAACAAATAAAGATAATGGAAGTCCATGATTTTAGTGTTATTCTTTTATTTGATACTATTTCTAGCTTTAGTTTGATAAAGATATTTTATTTGTTTTCAGTAACGAAACATATAAAATTCGACTTCGCCATCATGGCCAGTGGCTTTAAGTCTCAAAGTTTTCCACATTTGAAGTATTATATCGAGAGGATAGACCTGCCGAGTTTACATATTTTTGGAGAAACTGATAAAGTTATACCTACAGGTTGGTTTAAAATTTATATTGTTGCCCCAGAATAAATAGTGAGACAACTTAAAATTTTATTTTATTTTTTTTTCGATATACTGACAGGGTTTTTTGCGTTCTTTCTGATAACACACCTCAACAAATTTAAAATTTTGTAAAGTAACATTGATGAAAATAGGTTTGTTTGAAGTACTTTAGAGCCCTAAATCCGAAAATGATAAGCTAGTTACTGTAACACGTATAGTTTTTTTGTTATAAAAATTATTGGACCGGTACTACGTTTGGAACCACCCCTTCTTAGCACTCAAGTACCTCCATGGGCGAGATCGAGAAATGCCAGGTATATAACACCCGGATAGAGAAGGCACTTATTTTTTTTTTTAATAAAATAGAGTTTCAAGTCGATTGAAATGGGTATACTTATTGGACCAAAAAAAAAATATAATAAAATATCCGTGCCACCATGTTATCCCCATTGCCTCAAGGCACATGTGTATTAGTTTATTTGATTCAATAAATAGAACATTTTAAATTAATTTTTGAATGAATCGGAGTTGGAATACTTCTTTATACCAAAAAATATTGTCATTAGCGTAATTTTTGGCCAAAATTACTTTTTTGCTTATATCTCTAAGCTAGGGGTCTCCAAACTTTCCAGCCTTAGGGCCATACTGATTACTCCAGTAAGTTCCGAGGGCCAAAACCATATTATCATTGTTGCCGGTGGTAAGAAGTGAAATAGTCCACTGATGAAAAAAAAAGTCCGAAAAAGTACACAACGTTTAAAAAAGGCTGCAAATCGGACTAAAGTCCGCAAAACGGCAACACTGCATATTATTAATTTTCGTAGAGTACGAGCCATGAGGAGTAACGTGACACGACATCTGGTGGACACAAGCGGAAATAGGTAGTACCTTCTATCGCTAACAGATGGCGCTAATAGCACGTACAGAATAATCTCGTTGGTTCGAGAAAGTTCTGGTGTCTTCCACTCACTTCTAGATGGCAGTAATTGGAATATATAAGAAGGCTAGTGGCGCAACCACAAGTCAGTTCCTATGACACTGTTGTTAAATAAAATATTGCATACCTCCTTAAAACGTGTTTGTGCGTGTTTAAGTTTAAGACATCTTTATAACAGTATTTTGATTTGAATTGTTGCTTTTGTGTGTGAATTAGTAGTATGGAAAAAAGCGAAAAATTGATAGTGAATGCAGAAAATTCAAAGATCAGTGGAACAGTCAGTATTTCAGTAATTGAGTCCAGTAACAAGGCGCTATGTTTGATTTGCAATGAAAGCATAGCCGTTCTCAAAGAATATAACATTAAACGTCATTATGAAAGAAAACATTTTCAAAATTACTCAAAATATACAGGAAGTTTGCGGACAGAAAAATTCGAAGCTATGCAGCGCGGATTGAAATCGCAGCAATCTTCATTTACTCATTAACTCATCTTTGTTGGAATTTTATAAGAGTCTTCCACTGACACAATTTGATAATTTGCATAAATTTGCTCGTGGTCTGTTTTCTGTTTTTGGTACTACTTATTTGTGTGAGAAAACCTTCTCCAAAATGAAGTACACAAAAAATGTTTACAGATCGAAATTAACTGATGAGCATCTTAAATCTCTTTTAATAATTGGTACAAGTAAAATTAGTCCACAACTACAAACTATTGTCAGTGGAAAATCTCAATTACATAAATCTCATTAGTATTTCATATGTCATTATGTTTGTTATAAGTTATGTGATTATTTAAAATGTATAAAATGTTAGTTGGATTCATTTCAATAATTTGTTAGTTATTATATACTGAAGTTAAATTTTCTGCATATTATACATGTCTTTACTCATTACAATTCTGTGTTTCTTTATCCAACTTATCACAAAAACAATAACAATAAGCCTACAAGAATGTTATGAGTTAGCGGAGTTAGCCCATGACCATATCAATGTAGATGTCATATTAATAATTATTCAACATAAAATTAGAATACTTCAGTAAACTAAATTTAATTTGCTATAAAAATTATTTGTTCTCTAAAAGGAGTTTTCAAGTATGCTAGCTCTCCGCGGGCCGGACAAAATCTGTCCGCGGGCCGGATGTGGCCCTCGGGCCGTAGTTTGGAGACCCCTGCTCTAAGCAATAAACTTATTTTATTAAAAATGTATATATATAACCTTTTTTATAGAGTTTATTAAAAAGCATATTGGTTAATACATTTTTCGTTGTTCTTTTAGTTTTTGAGATATTTGCGTTTATATTTTAAATTTTAATCGCTAATATCTTAAGAACTAATAGAGCTAAAAAAAATTTCATTAAAAAAACATTACGTAGTTTTTTTAGATTATTAATTTTGATTATACAGACAGGGGCACCCTACTAGGTATATAGCAATGGACCGGACGAATTCGCAATCGTCCGCTATTTGTGTATGCCTTCTTATTTGTTCAGTAAGAAGCAACTAAGTAACACAATTTTCAGTTTGTTGGGAATTATAAATGTATAAAAATTATTTTGCCTGGCGAATTTAAGGTAAGAACACGTGTGTTTTTAAAACATCCTTAACATTTAAAACCGAAAATGGATATTTATCAAATTGAGGAAAAAGTTAAAATTGTTCAGTGGTATTATGGGGGTACCTAATTCTTTACAGCGGGTAAAAAATATATTTTCTGAGAATTATCCTAATAGGCCACACCCTGCAATTACTACTATTTCAAGAATTATAAATAATTTCCAAAAATACGGGTGCGTTTCTCCCAGAAACGATAAAATACAAAACGTCCAAGAAGTTAATGAGGAACGGGAAGCGAAAGAAACTAATTTGTTGGCATTAATTAATGAAAATCCAACTTTGTCAACACGTGCGCTTGCGGATGAGGTTGATTTAAGTACAAGAACGGTGAGGAGAATATTTAAAAAAATAAGTATCGTTCATACAAAGTTCAAAGAACCCAAGAAATTTATCCTGAGGACAATATCAGGAGAATGGAGTTTTGTGAAAACATGATGAATAAGGGAAATGAAAATGAAGATTTTATTCGAAACATTGTCTTTACTGATGAGTCCACATTTCCACTCCATGGTAGGCATAATCCCACTCACACCCGTTATTGGTCTCAGGAAAATTTACATAGGTATTTCGAACTTGGAACTCAGCGTCCTCAAAAGGTAAATGTATGGAGCGGTATTTATGGGGAACATGGTTGGGCCATATTTCATTGATGGTAACTTAACGGGTCAAAAATATTTGGATCTTTTGCAACAGCAAATAGTTCCAGAAATTAGATGATTGGCAGGTCCTCGATTTAATGAAGTGTGGTTTTAACAAGATGGCTGTCCAGCATATAATACACGTTTGGTTTTGGATTATTTAAATAATACTTTTCCAAACTGTCTTATTGCTGGATTGAGAGCTATAGTCGGGATTATCTTTTTGTAGTTACGTTATCCAGGTGAGAAAAAACGTATGTCGTAAATTAATAATTAGACATTTTTATCAATCAATATTGGTTAGAAAATTTACTGTGCGTTCAGAAATTCATAGTCGTTATGTTTTTTGTATACGTTCAGAAATTAACAAATGATGATTTAGGGCTGGTTTGTACCAACTTTTAAGGAACCCTTAACAAGGTATTCCTTAAAATGGCCAAACAAGCAATCTATTGGCTACATTGGAGATTTAAGGAACAAATACGCAAGGGTTCTTTCACGGGGAGCCACGTCTCTCGCTCCTATGGGGGCTTTTCGCCCTACCTGCCTGACGCGACTCCCGGTCGAGATGCAGGAGACGTGAATCTCGTCTCCCGATACGTGGCGGCTCCCGCTCTCCGTTTGGCTCCATTGGACTCGTTGCATTTTGGTGCTAAGAGCCTTCCTCCCCTCAGGAGTGAGAGACGTGAAGCTCCCGTGTGAAAGGAGCCTAATGGTTCCTTAAAATTGTTTTCAACCGGCCATTAGCAGTATATTATCATTTTTACATTCGTCTATACACTTTCAATCTCAAAAAATAAAAAAAAATCTTGTAGTATTTTTTATTAACAAACTTAGTAACAATTAACAATTAATATGATTAATCATGAATAATAAACAAACGCAGCAGATAATTTTAAATATATTGGCTTTTTTAACTAGAAAGGAACAAGTTTGGCGCAATCGCACTTCAAATTGAGAATTAAACAACGAGCAGTAGATGTACCAAAACTGGCTTACAAAAATTTGAATAATAGGAAGAATGGTATAAAAATTATTTTAACCTCGGGTTTAAAATACTCATAATTTAATTTACTTGTTTATGAAAAAAATACTCCTGGATGAATATGAACACATCAAAATGTAAATATAAACCAAAAA
>JAHBCN010012235.1:0-27140 GCA_019359885.1 Listronotus oregonensis
GCATGTATGAAAATTTTTTAAAAAAAAAAAAGTTTATCGATTGGGAAAATTTCAATAAAAAAAATATATTTTTTTAGTTTATCTGTTTTTTAAAGGATGAAAGTGCAAATTGTGCCCAAAAGTTTAAAAGGTTAAAAGCGCTACAGTTTGAGTTTAAAATTTGAAAAAAAAATTTTTTTGGTACTTTGATAGTTTTAAAGTTAGGCGGGGGAAAAAAAAAAACATTTTTTTTTTTTAATTTTAAAAAAAATCACTTTTTATTAATTTAAAAAGTTCGAAAAAAAAAAATGTCGTAAAATACGATTTCATGTGCCCGGTGACATACTCAAAGGAACCTAACTGGTTTGACCTTCTAGCAAAAAAAAAAACGACACGATAGACTCACGAAATCACCCCGCTATATAGGGATGGTTCCAAAACCGGACCGGAACTGGAGCGGGCAGTACAGTCAAAAAAGGGAAATTTCACAATTCCCATTTCCGGGGAATAAAGTACTGTTTTAAAGAGAAATATATTTTTTCCTGTAAAAAAATAACGGGGGCTTACAAAAAAAGCGGCTCTGCTAAAAACAACAGCCAGGCGTCACTGGGGACAAAAAAAGGGGACGCCCAAACTGAAGGAAATCCCAAAAATAAACTGGAGGTCCTGGGAGAACAAACGGGGTAATTCCTATGAGCCCAGAACATTCAAAAAAGGAAAAAAAAAGCGAATGAGCGCGAGAAGGGATCATCCACCCAAATGTGGACCAGAACCTCCCCTTTGGGAGTGACCAAACCACAGACGAGGGAAAACCGGGAGGGACCGAAACAAACACGGGGAATACGGGGAAAACCTGAAAGTAAGACACCCAAAAAGTTAAAAAGGGGCCCACCAAAGAACGAAGAAAACACAAACAAAGGGGAAAAGACTTCGCATAACAGTGGGGTTGCTAACAGGGCACGAAAACCCTAAAAAAACCCCTACAAAGATGGCATACAATGGGGCCCCAAGTTGCAGAATGGGGAAAAAACCCCCAAAAAAAAGAAAAAAAAAAATTATTGGGAAACCGGAAATGCCCCCGGAATATATCCCAACCACCCCCGGGGTTAACAGATTGTAAAAGGAACAAGACTAATGATATGAATAGAAATAAACCTAAAAGAAGCGACATTTTTCGAATCCCAAAATTTTTAAAGGGGGGGGAAAAGTTTTTTTAACGTCAACCCCGCTGCCGGCAGCATTAGCCGGGTTAATGTTTCGTTTAGTGCTTTGCTAAGTTTTATGTGTTGTTTCATTCGTTTCGTTCAGTTTTGTGGATATCTTAAAAAAAAGCACTAAATGTGCATAGTAATTGTGATACTTGTAAAAATTGTAGATACAATGCGAATCTTTAGATGTTAATTCTTTGTTAATATACAGTGTGAATCAGCCAAATGGAATAAATTCAATATTAAATAAATGGGAGCTTATTCGAAAAAATGCTTGGACATATTTATTGGTATTTTTCATTGCGCATTTTTTTCAACTAAAACTGTTTATACAAGGTGTGTCATGTGACGGTGGTCAGTATCAACTTTCTTAATTTAAATGCAACACCCTGTATATTATTTAATTTTTGGTTTTTTCAAAGCATTCTAGACATATTTTATGTACAATGTCCTATACCTATCTTCAACTGTTTCGTAAATATTAAGCGTTTTCGGGTTTATTGCATCTACTGCCTTTGCATCTTTGCCACTTTCGTGAGAGTTACTTTTTGTGCATATACCTACTAGAGGCAGCCGAGTTACATCCTGTATAATAACCTCATAAGAATTGATTACCACTCCTAGAAATAGAGATAAAAAAGGTTGTAAATATAGCTAGAAAATATATTTTTAGGATGACTTCTGTTAGTTGAGCTTAAACTGTTGTAACATTAGTTTTCGTTCCCGTTTCTCTTAAAAAAAATAAATTTGTTACAATTTTCGAGTTTGGTAAAAAATAAAAAGTGTTTTTCAAAAAAAAACATCATTCCTTCGGCCTGTATTGTAGTATGTAAGGAGAATAGCTGCATAACATTTCTCGCGACTTGTGCTGATTAATTGGCGGAAGGGCGCCGATAAATTAAAAGAGAGAGAGAGAGAGAGAGAGAGAGAGAGAGAGAGAGGTCAGAAACCTATTCTTGCTTCTCTCTCGCACGCTTGTTCCCAAGGCTGCCTCTAGTAGGTATATGCACCAAAAGTAACTTTCAAAAAAGTGGCAAGCATGCAAACACAAACATCGAAAAGCACCTAATATTTACAAAATAGTTAAAAATAGGTATAGGACATTGTACATGAAGAATCTAAAAATTGACAATATACAGGACGTTCATTTAAATTAGAAAGTTAGTGTTGGCCACTATTACATGACACATCCTGTATAAAAAGTATTTACTGAAAAATGCGCAACCAAAAATACCGGGTACACGTGTCCAAGTGTTTTTTCGAACACGCCCCGTTTATTTATTATTGAATTTATGCCATTTGGCTGATACACACTGTATTATAAAGCTACGATATACAAAAACATTCATGGAGCGTTGCAGCACCCTCCCGATTTGTTTATTAAATATGTTTATGATTTGGGAAAATGCTTTTAAAACTAAGTTTAAAGGCATTTGTATAAAACAGGAAGTTTCAAAAAACTCTTAAATGAAATGGAAAAAATAGAATTTACCCTAATGCGATGATTTTCCAAAAATGTACATTATAAAATAATTTATTAGGCTTAAAATATTTTATACGATGAAATATACCCATCGTGATCTAAAGTACCAGTCAAAAGATAAGAAAACTAAAAATTATATCACACATATAATCAATTTATAGTCTCGGTAACAAGTCGATGTAACTTTCAGATTTTGTCATTTCAATAAACTGTTTGCCTACTTTTTTTAAAAAAAAGTCACAGCCTTGGCATTTAGCCTTTAAAAAACTAAAATTGTTTATTTTAGTGATGTTTCGAACCACCTTGATTATCAAGTTTTTCCACTTTATTCTTTCCAAAATATCTACTGAATTTTTTTTCCAAATCATAAACCTACTTTCAAATTTAATTAATTTAATAGGAAACCCTCTTTTTGTTAAAGCATGCTGTACATTGTATATTTATATATTCTTACTAAGAAATTTTGTTGTTGTTACCAATATAGGAAATGCTAAATTATATGTTTATGTAATAAAAAAATTAAAATACATTGTACTGTTTTTTTTACAGTACAGTAATGAAAGGATATACATTTATAGTATTAAGGTGAATAGGTACCGTTTTACAAAAAAACATCCTTCCACTGAATTTTTGATCCCAGAAACCCATAGAATCACATACCTTAAAACTTTTTTCTCTTTTTCTTTGAAATGGGAGATGTACATCAAGAGTAAGTAGCGGAAGCAAAAAACTGTATATTATTCGTTTTTTTCCAAAATGTTATACAGTCAAATTAGTAAGACGTAAAATGGATTACAAAATGTAATTCTGCATAGGTACTCGAAGACCTCAAAAACCATATATTAACACTTACATACTTATTGTTTTATTTTTATTACAATTTTGAAATAAAGATTTCTTATAATTATTTTACATATGTTCACACAAAATTACATAATATTAATTTTTTAAGAAAAATTGCAACATTTAATCCCCTGTAAACATCGCTTTGCTAAAAACTAATTTTTCAAAAATAATCTAATCTTTTTTGAGAATAACCAACTCTAAAAAGATTGCAAGAAAAACTCCTTGAAAGGGACGATTTTTCAGGACTCTAATGTATACATATAATTTTTTCCCGTGAAAACTGAATTTTTACCGTTGATATTTCTCTCGGTGTACCCCCAAGCTGTTTAAGTGTCATTTCGTCTACACGTGACGTCAGAAATTTGTTTCCCATATAACCAATGCTATTGGGAACTTTATGTCGCTTCTTATTGAGGTTTATATTCTTTGCTCTAACATCGATATAAAATCTCAAAATTTATAATAATTTTATATAATACTTATTTTAAAATCTGCAATCTTTAAACTCTTTTTGGGAAATAATGTTAAAACGACATTTTTACTTAAAAGTTTTATTACGAATAAAAGGTGAAAAAATTTGTTTACATTTTACGTTTAAAATCGGCAAACACAGCATTTGTTTTGCAAAACCAAATATGTTTTGATATTTCAATTTTTCATCGTTATCCCTTAATAGGCTTATCGTTTGTCAGAACATTTTAATATCACAAATTGTTGAAAAAAGTAAATTAATAGTGTATTTTTTTAAACCAATTTACGAAAAATCAACTGCGTTTAGTACAGTATAACATCGGCATGGATATCTTTAATCGACTTCAAAATAAACCATTAATTTTAGTGCCCCTTTAATTTAGTAAAGAGTTTCCCACTTTAGAAAATTGATGGATTCTTTAATCGTGTCAGCATGAAAACACTGAAATAAAAAAGTGAACAAACGAACCTTTGTCAATTAAGATTTACGACCGTCTCACCACTACATTGACACAGTTATTCGTACAATGAACTTTTACAATGAATATTTCATTTAGGTAGAGAAATAATGATGCACTATTGGTATTGTTTAACCTAACACTTGTTAATAGTAGGTTTAAGAAAATTAAATATTTGGGCAATCTTTCTTGTTAAAAATTAAATCCTTACTGTCATGATTGCTAATACGAATAAGTAACAGCGGTAGTGGCTAATACACCAAATTGTTAGATCAGTAAAAAAAAAAAAAGTATAGTCTGTCTCAAAGTATACCATGTTAGCTCTTGCTTTTATTTATGGATTATACCTGCTGACAGCAATAAAACTGCGGATCGGTAGGTATTAAAGGACAGAACATTAGGGACGGACTTTAAAATATAAATATTTATAATTTATTGTTTACTTAGGAAAGTATAATCTTAAAATTACATTAGGAAATTAAATATATGCAAAGTTTTAATATATTTATAACTGCATTATCTATACATAATTCATTTTTAATCTAAATATCTAAATCTAATTCTGTTTCACTATCAAAGTCATCATTGAGATTAATTACAATAGGATTTATGTTGTTTTGGATAGAAATGTAAGAGTCCTCAATTTTTATAATGTGCTGTAGTGAATTTTTCCAGCTCTCAACTAGTATGTGAGTAATTACATTTTTTTTCAAATTTATAACACTGGGACTTAAAGTAGGTGTAACATTTTCTGCTTTGATCTTTGATTTTACCTGGTTCCACAAATGCTCTACGGGGTTAAACATACAGTGATACGGAGGAAGCCGTAAGACAGTATGCCAGCCTGTTCAGCCAATATATCACATAAATATTGTTTTTTAATTGCATATGAATTTAAGACTTTCAAAAGATGCGTTTTTTGTAACTGAATTCAAAATAAATATCATTTTCTAACAAATATTCCTGGATTTTAGTTTTTGAACTTGATGAAGCTGGTGCTTTGTGTAGCAGACGGCTGTGGTATCCATGACAATAACACTGTTGTTTGGAATATTTTTTAAAAGATAATTTTGAAACCAGGTTTCAAAATGTTATGCACTTGTATCCTCATGATAATCCAAGCTAGAATCCTTAATATTCTTTGCAGACAACAGCAATTAGTTTGGGACAAATCCGTCTTTTCAACCAGCGTGTATTATGGTAATGCGTTTTCCTTTATTTGAAGGTGCTTTCATCTGTCGGTTTTGACTAGAATCAACCCCTCCTTTGGATATTGTGTCATGTGTATCGAACCATGTTTCATCAAGGTAAATAATTATGGATCTGTTTTCTAACCTATATCTTTTAATTTCTTGAAGGTAATTAAATCTCCAAATGCGTAATCTGTGCGATTCTATTTTACTTGTCTTTTGTCTATTTTGCGGTATTTTTAAAACCCATTTTAAAAAAACTCTATGGAGGGTGGCACGGCTAATATTTATATTGGTTTCGTCTTCATCTAGCTTCTTTTTCAGTTTATCCAAGTAGGAATAACTCCGCTTTCATAAAGACAATATATTTTCCTTCTTATTAGGTCCTGATCCTTTTTTGTCTATACGGTGAGATTGAAAATCACTACGTTTTTTTATTTTGTTCAATTTCTTCACTAATAAATAATATCCTTATCGATGATATTGGAGTTTTTGTAAAGTAGACAAAGGGTTTCTTTTAAAGCTTCTTGTTTAATTAGACCTCTACTGATTCTCGTAAAATAACTTTTTCGAAAGGCACAGTAAAAACGGTTATTTAACATTGCCACTAAAATATTAGCCAAAATATTTATATGCCTAATGGTTAATACTCGAAATACGGCCCACCCCTGCCCTTATGAACAAATGGGTTTACCCAATAACAATATTACAATAAAAAACTTTTCTTTTATCTTTAACTTTATCATGTAAAATTATTTTTTTAATTATATCTACACATTTTTTAAATTGTTATATTTTTGGTTTTAGGTTAATATTTTAAATATTTACCTGCTTGTGTTTTTTTACCTATGTTACAATTTTGTTTTTGTATTTAATATTCCTGTTAAAAACTTACTATTTGTTTAAAATAAATGATAATACATACACATAAATTTTATTATTAAATTAAAATTATATCTAGATGATAAATATTAAAATAATTATTCCTGACCGGTTGCCTAACTATAATTATTTTGCGATTCACTTTTATTATATTAACTAATTAATACTATTCTAATTTGATTTTACTTAACTGCTGAAAGCTAAGAATAACAATTAAATACCCTAGTCATTTACAAACTGATAGCTTTATTATTTAAGTGCACCTAAATTGTAATGAATATATTCACCTAAAAAACATTTTATTGAAATCAAATAGAGTAATTTATTTTACATATTTGTAATAAAATAAGTCAACCAATATTCTCCTTTCACACTTTACCAAAAAGTTATATTTATAAGGGAGAAACAGCTAAAAATTTTACAAAATAGCGCCATTAATTTAACGCATGTTTAACAAAGCATTTTTGAGTCTGCACACAGATGACGTCACACGACCAGTGACCGTAGAAGTGAGGCAACCTGATCTTGGGAAAGTATCACATTGTGCTTTTGTAAGTAATATACTCATTTTTACTTAAACTTCTCTTAACGAATTTTTCTTAACGTCTATCTGTTACAATTAAGACCCTTTGCCATAAAACTTTTATATAAACACTGGTTTAATTTGATAATCAGTAGTGATGCCACCGAGATGAGAGATTTTCGTCCTTTGTTTCGCCGTGTCTTGCCGTGGCGAGAGACTGGTTTTTTCTAGGGTTTGCGAATATTCGAATTTTCGAATTATTTAAGGCAAATCGAATACGAATCATTAGATTAGAATTTTAAATCGAATGTTCGAGTAATTTAAACTATTTAAAATATTCGAACTATTCGAATAGTTCGAACTATTCAAATAATTTGAATAGTTCGAATTATTCAAATAATTCGAACCATTTAAATGATTCGAATCTATTGAATAATTAAAATACCAAAATTGTGTAAATATCTGAATACATGAAATGATTCAAATAAGGGTAACTGTCAGGTTTAATGTAAAAAAAAATATCTTTTTTATATTTTCAGTATCAATTTTATTGTTATTGTAATCTACAATTATCAGTTAAAGACAAAAATGTTAATTTTAGTTAAACATAAGTTTTCATGCAAAAAAAAAAACCAAAAAGAAACAGTTTCTGGCGATAAAGAATTTTTCATTTACTATATCTCCTGCGATGTAAAACAATCTTTTACTTTCTACAGAAGTATATGGCATTGGCAAATACCTTTTTGCAATTAAGAACTGAGAAAACTTATGCATTTTTTGACTTTTTTTCTGATTATTTAGAAATGGGAATTGATTTTGGGGGCAATTTGATAGGTTTTAATAATTTTAAATTCCCTGGTTGTATAAATGTGCAAGTTTTAAGAATTTCACAACTTTATTAATTGAGAAAATAATATTTAAAAATTGTTACAAATTACAGATTATGCAATGTCTATTTTTGAGCGTGTTTGTTCCTTTTAATGCCGCACACCGAACAAACACTACTAGAAATCCAAATCTCGTGCTTTCTGAACGCAACAATTTTCTGTCAGTACAACAGCGCTAAACTCCTGGACAATCAACTATCACATTACCAAAACTGATCATAGATGGCACCACATAATAAAAAGGCGAATGCGCTGGTTTTACTATGAATTTTTATTTCTAAGTTATTTTTTCCCAATTCCAACAAAAATAAGATTTTGCTGAAATACATAACTTAACTGATTATTTTAATAAATAAGTAGTTGTTAAGTAAGATTTCAGCAAAATTTTATCTTTGTTAGGATTGGGTAAAATTTTAAACTTGCAAAAAATAAAGCAAACAAAAATTGTTATTGTTAACAATAAATTAAAAATTGATTTGTTATAAATACAAATATTTTGAGAAAACCAGGAAAATAATGGGACATTTGCCCCAAATTTGCTATAAAAAACAACAAAAAATTACATTCCAGAAATAACAGTAACAAATAAAACATAAACTCTATAAACAAGAATAAATAAAAAATATTATCTGATAACAACATAAATTCTAATACCTGAGATAACACAGGCAAAATAAAATACATTCTAAAAATTAACAATAAAGCTTCTAAAACTATCACAGCCGGGGTTGGATGAGATACTTCTAAAACTGTCAAAGCCGGGGTTGGATGAGATCACGCTGAAAGGTTCCTATAAAACAAAGAAGCTAGGTAGTATTGGCTTATCCAGAACAGACTAAAAATACATAAAATATGATATGGCAAGTATAGCTATTAATTTAGGCAAAGACAAAACAGCGGGCAAAAATATATGCAAAATTCAAATTAATGTGGTAACTAAAAAAAACATAAGTATTGATAAAAAATGGTAAAAATTATTGTTTAAGTTTTTGTATTATATTTTTATGTCTATCGCTTAGTCCCTTTTTAGATTCTAAACTATTTTTCCTTTCTTTAAGATACTTATAAAAACAAATTTTTAGAGTTAGGTTAAATATTTCATAAAAGCACTTATGGTCTAAACAAAATATAAAGAGCTTGCAGTAAGCTTCGAAATATTGTTGCCTAAATAAATTTTCAATTTTATTTCTGTAAACCTTTTCATGCAAATATTTGTAAATATCAGCATGTAGTACTAGCATATTTAAGCCTTCGTTCGTTATCAAAATCTTTAAACATTACAAATAAATGCTTATCGGTTACCTCCACTAAAAAGAGATTACTTTGACAAGTTAAACATGGAATTGAAATTTCGTAAAGAAGGTATAAAATAACATTATTTAAAATTTTAATTTTAGGGTTGTCTAATAGTTCGAGGTAAATTTTTAAAAGAATTGAAACATTTTTCGTAACTGTGTTCGTTTAGAATGGAATTCTTAAAGGGTGACCAAGGTACAGCTCTATATTTTAAGCGAGAAGGATACTCAAGATTTGCATAATTTAATTTTGAACAACGGTCCTCACAAACATTAATTTTTACAATCTTTTGAGGAACTTAAATTACATTTAATTTTCTAAGCTTGTAACGATTAGGGATCTCGAGAAAAAAAATAAATTTTTTTTTTTTAAAATCTGTGCTTATAATTTTACTATAATGGGCGTTTCTGCAACAAGGATATTTACAAGAATATTTTAGCCTACAATGTGTTGTGTTGACGCCATTGCGAAGAAATTTACAAAGGTTTAATACCGAAGAAGGCTTACTATAATAATAACATATGTTACCTTATAATTTTTTGTACAATAATGTGGAAAAAAATATGAAAGCAAATTTAAAACAATCAACCCAAAGCCAACACTTACAACAAAAATACTAGAAAATGGCCGACGCAAACACAACACGGGAATTATGGTTAAAAAGGGATATGAATAATTCTCACTTTTCATTGGTTAAAAAAAAAACGACGTTCCGCCATCTAGAAATTTACTACCAAGTTACTACAAAGCAAAATATGGAAAAATATAGAAATCTACTTATTGCCTGGCAATATTATAATTGTCAAATGTCACTGTTTCCAGTATCCCCATAAGAAGTTGGCCAGGCGTGATGCCGCACTTCAAGTGTCTTCGTCTTCTGTGGGTGGTGTCGCTGGCTTCGCGCCAAGGGGAGAATTTGGTAGCATCAAACTGGACGGCTTAGGGTACTTGCGTGCGCTCCTGGCCGCTGGTTAGCAATAACTTTAGAACATCAATTTTTCGTGTGATGTGGATCCCATTTCCAGTGTATTTAAACGCAACTTATTAATATTAAATTCACCATATTTGAAAGTTGTTGTGGTGGTTAGTTATAACATACTAAATTATATTAGATTAGTTTTACCCATTTTTTTTGTATTCTTGCCCTTTAGGTTTAGTCTAATAAGAAGGGGTTTTATGAATAAGACTTTATTTTATTAATTAAAGACGTAAATTTGAATCGAAAGCGTAATCCTTTTGTTTGCATTATTATTTTTAAATAGGCTAGTACGACTCTTATAATACTTATGTAATTAATTTTTAAAAAATACTATATTTAAAATAAATTATTTAAAATAGTTCGAAATATTTAAAAAGCTCGAATCATTCGAAATAGTTTAAACTATTCAACCCCCATAATCGACAGGCTACATCGAAGCAAAAATTAGTATAATAAAAACCCTCTCAAAAAAAAGAGTTTTAACAATCGGATAAAAAAAAATTTTTTTTCTTTGCCAAATGGCAACAAAACTTTTGGCCCTTTCTTAAATCAAAACTTTTTTTCACAAAAATTCTTTTCCACCCCTAATTTTTTTAAGGGGGTTTTTTTACCTCCAAAAAAACCGAAACTATTTGCCAAACAATTTTCTGCCAATTCTCCCTTAATCCTTCTATTAATTTTCCCTCTTTCAACAGTTGTCCCTGTTTCTCATAATATGTCTATATCATTTTTAAAGTCGAACAGATCAAGCGTATTCTTTCTTCTCTTAATACAAAAAAATCGTCTGGCTGGATGGCATCCCAGCAATCGTCTTAAAAATTCCTTGCCTCTTTCGAATCTCTTACGACACGGGCTTTTTTCCGGAGAGTTGGAAAGCTGCGCGGAAATTAACCTGTCCCCAAAGGACAAAAAACTCTTTTTAACTATAGACCTATATCTCTTCTTTCAGTTGTTTGCAAAGTTAGGAAAAATTCATTTTTCCCAAATCTTAAAAATCGGGAAAAAATATAAGATCTTACATGATAGACAATATGGATTCCATCACAGAGATCCACAGCTGATCTTCTTTCCTTTGTCCCCACCAACTGGAATAAGCCCCTTGAGTTTCTTGGTGAATCCCAGATCGTTGCTCTTGACATTCAAAGCTTTCGATCAGGTCTGGCATGATGGGCTTCATAACAAACTTCCTTCTTACGGTCTTCTATCAAGCTTTGCTCTATCCAGTTTCCTTTCTAATCGACTATATCAGTTAGTGAAGATGGTCATTCCTCCAGCTTCTACCAAATTAATGCTTGGGTGCCCCAGTTGTCAAGATAAAAAATCAAAAAATAAAATTTCGGCAGCGTTTGATCTCCGAATTATACAGTTATTCTTTTAATAATTTGAACTGGTTTAACGTCCTCCCCAGCAAAAAATATATAATGCGTTACACAGTAAAGGGGTGGATCTGTGCCTCAAAAAATGTGTTTGCTACTCAGGCGCGTGCTGGCCCACCGGGATACCGAGAGTTTTCCGGTCGGCCCTAATAGGGTTGCTTCGAAGCCTTAAAGCCTAAGACACGTTTAAATACATACATACATACGTAGTTATCTTTAACAGCAGAATTTGGAAGCCTTGTTTCTGATGACCTGCGAACCTGTTATAATAACAAAAATTTTAAATTTTTGTTAAAGATGTGAAAATTCCCTTAAAACCATTATGCCGTTTAAAAAGTTTAACCCTTAAAAGCGGTTGTTATAAAGATTTATTTAATTTATTTTTTTTTAGGTAAGTATAATCTAAAAATTACATTAAGTAATTAAATATATGCAAAGTTTTTAATAAATTTATAACTGCATTATCTATACATAATTACATTTTTAATCTTAAATATCTAAATCTAATTCTGTTTCACTATCAGAGTCATTATTGAAATTAATTACAATAGGATTTATATTGTTTTATATAGAAATGTAAGAGTCCTCAATTTTTATAATGTGCTGTAGTGAATTTTTCCAGCTCTCAACTGGTATGTTAGTAATTACATTTTTTATCAAATTTATAACACTGGGACTTAAAGCAGGTGTAACATTTTCTGCTCTAATCTTTAATTTTTACTTGGTTCCACAAATGCTCTATGGGGTTAAACATACAGTGATACGGAGGAAGCCGTAAGACAGTATGCCCAGCCTGTTCAGCCAAATTATCACATACATATTGTTTTTTAATTGCATATGAATTTAGGACTTCCAAAAGATGCGTTTTTTGTAACTGAATTCAAAATAAATATCATTTTCTAACAAATATTCCTGGATTTCAGTTTTTGAACTTGATGAAGCTGGTGCTTTGTGTAGCAGACGGCTGTGGTAGCTTGTATTATCTATGACAATAATACCGTTGTTTGGAATATTTTTTTAAAGATAATTTTTGAAACCAGTTTTCAAAACGTTCTGCACTTGTGTCCTCATGATAATCCAAGCTAGAATCCTTTATATTCTTTGCAGACAACAGCAAGCAGTTTGGGCAAAATCCGTCTTCTGAACCAGCGTGTATTATGGTAATGCGTAATTTTGGTAAATCCACAGCTGATCTTCTTTCCTTTGTCTCACACAACTGGAACAAGTCCCTTGAGTTTCTTGGTGAATCCCAGATCGTTGCTCTTGACATATATTATCCAAAGCTTTCGATGGGCTTCTTAACAAACTTCCTTCTGACGGTCTTCCACCTAAGCTTTCCTCTTGGCTTTCCAGTTTCCTTTCTAATCGACGTATATCAGTTAGTGTAGATGGTCATTCCTCCAGCATCTACCAAATTAATGCTGGGGTGCCCCAGGGCTCAGTGCTGGCACCCACGCTGTTTCTTCTACACACTAACGATCTTCTCTCTTCCACAATCAATTCCATTCATAGTTTTGCTGACGATAGTACTCTCCACTCTAGTATTCAATTTCTTAAGCAACCGTGTAATTCTGATTTTGAAAACAAGCGCAGGTCAATGCAGATATCTCTTTCACAAGACCTCAAACTTATCCTGGATTGGGGCGCCAAAAATCTTGTTCAGTTTAATCCCCCGAAAACCAGTTGTTTTCTAAAAAAAACTCAAATGCTCATCCCTTCATATGAGCAGTCAATTCTGGGGAAAAAGGGTTTTAAAAATTTGGCGTTACTTTTAGAATAACCTCAACTGGCACAAACACATTTTATCCATGGGGTTTGGGGGCTTAAAAAGATTGGGTTCCTTTTCCAGCCAGAAAATATTTCTCTTCTTCCAATTGTACCTCTGTATGTATCCCAAACCAGACCCTCTTTAGAATATTGTTCTCAGTCTGGGGAATGGCGTCCCAAACCCTTGATTTTTGGGCTCCAAAATTAAAGAAGAGCTGTTCGTCTTTTAAGGGGGGAAGCTCACAGAAGGCTTCCTCTTCTTTTCCCACCTCGGCTGTAGGGGAGCTGTTGCTTTTTTTATAGGTATTTTCACGGCTTTGCTCAGAGGAATTGGCCATATAATTCCTTCTTTTGGGGGCTCCCAACAGAGCAACACGTAGTGCAACTTTTATGCATCCTTTTACAGTTCAGTTAGAGAAGCCCTGAACTTCCCGATTTCTTTGTTCTTTCATCCCTAGAGTGTCAAGACTGTGGAACCTGCTGCCCGCAGAAGTTTTTCCTTCTCCTCCCAATCTCCAAAAATGTAAGTCCCGTGTGAACAAACTCCCTCTCACCACACTTTAGACACCCACGGTACGTTAGTACTTAGGCATCAGCCTTCATGGACTGTCCCAAGATAAAAAAAAAGCAGCGCCCGTTCGCTCCCTACAATCTTACGCTATCAAAAACAAAAACCCTGTTTATAAATGAATCACCCTTGTGTAGTTTCATTTCAAATACAGTCTGAATTTAATAAAATAAATTCTTTTTATTTAACACTTCACCAGATCTCATTAAATAAATTAAATTTTATGCCCCTTTATTTATCAAAGGCAATAAGAGCCTCTTATTTAAATGATTGAATTTAAATGTTTCATACAAAATCTTAAAGGATAGAAATACGGCAAAAAGGTTTTGTTATTTACAATATAATATCATGAGATCTTTTCCTAAAATTTTGTTTTTAATCACTTTTGTTCTTTTTACGTCAGTAGATTAATAAATTTATTTAGAGCTGCTGCTGCGCAGTGCTGTTCCCTACAGACAACAGGAACCACGTATATCAGCTGCTCCCAATATTTAGTGGATTTCGTGTAAAGACCTTGTATATCCAAGAAAAATTGACTGCATTTTTTAAGTGTTAACAGTAGATTTTTCACTTTAACACATTTCGTGGGTGTTAGTTTAAATCCAAATTATGTAAGAAAATTAAAATCTTTCTAGGCAATATAGTGCATGGTCGGATTTTTTTTCCAAAAAAATATTATAAAATCTATGAAGCAGAATTTACTGACAATAGTGTCACGTTCGAAAATTGGCCACAAGTTGGCTCACCTTAAAGTGTTGATATTAAAATTAATAAAATCTTCCAAAATTTACAAATTTGGTTTTAATTTTAAAAAAGTTACCTAAAAATTTATCTAATTCCACTGTATTTTATTAAAGATTTATTCTGCTACGTCGCATAATAGTTGCGGAGAAAGCTAAAGGAAAATAACCTTGTTCAATTTGAATAAAAATCAAGGAAGATATGGCAATAAAACCTTAAATATTTGCTTAGCTTTCCCCACCACTGATATGCGACGTAGCAGAATTTTTAATAAAACTGATGTGGAATTGGGTAAAAATTTTAGGTAACGTTACAAAAATTTCAACTAATTGTAAAACTTTTAAAATATTTCATAAATTTTATTAAATACACTAAGCCGAATTTCAAACTCTATCTTTAGTAGACTTTGCTCGATGGGTCTTAGAATAAATAAATCAATAAATTTCCAATAAAAAAATTTTATTGGACAAAAATCCGATAAGGAAAATATTTTAAATTAATGAAACGGCGGTTTTACATTTTACATAAAAACATAAGCCAAGTTTATAGTTTAGTATATATTTGATTTTTTATGAAAATGCAGAGATGCAATTAAATTAATCTTATTCCAAAACTATTTACTCTTTGAATTTTAAAATTAAATTATTTTAAAATCAAATGTTATACAGTGTAATTAGAAATATTTTCACTTTTTCGGAAATTTAAATGGCAATTACTTCTGTTATTTTATACGAAATATTTTGTTTTTTTATACCATAGAATAGCAAATTAAATTCTCTTTTCAATGGTTTTTATGTTACCTATATATTGTTTGTACTTTTTTAGTTAATTATTTTTTTATTTACTTTTCATTCCTTCTCGACGAGCTTTCAATTACCAATTAAAGGTGGCGCATTATACATAAATCCGACTACGAAAAACATCAAAATCTTTAAGAATCTATTTACGCTACACTCGACAGGTCGCCTTTATAGGTCGGGGAAAGCTACACCGAGACGGTGGGCGGCGACTAGCTTATTCCCACTACCACAATTTTTCTATAGCCGCATTAAAAAATATTTTATTTTATTTAGCTTCTTCGAAATCCGGTGTATCGAGGCAATGTTGCGTTCGATTGCATAGTACGGCGCGGCGGGTGGATAAAGAGTATATGAATATTAATTTGTTTTTGTAAATATGTAATGTAATTATTATTCTATTGGTAAAATATTTGAATGGAGTTTTGCGTTTTGCTTCTGTTACGCTACATTTGCCGATACTTACCTAAAACTTTAAATTAAAATGATTTCATAAATTTTTTCATGTGACTAACTCAAATGTATAATCTAATTTAAAAAATATGTAAAGGGTGTTCTTTAATAAGTATTCGATATTTCACAGGATGACTTTCGACTATTTCTAATAAAAAAAGATTTGTATACATATGACTCCGCAAGACATACAGAGTATTAAAGATTTATTTAATCTCTTTAGCAATCCTATGATTTAATCCTTCGCGTTGCAAAACCACGGAAGTAGTGCGGTAATGTAATTATTTAAAAGTTCTACTTGTAACAATATAGTAAAGTTATTTATTATTCTTTTAGGTTTCATAATTTAGAAGTAGCTTAAAATGTAAAAAATACCCCTCTAAAAGTTTAGAATATCAAGTTTATAAAAAATATAATGTGGTGTTTTCTAATAAAATATGTGTTGTTCAACTAATATAATTGAATTATTGGCAAATATTTTAATAATTTCATTAAATAATTTTTCGGTGTCTTCTTAAATAACTGAATTTTTCGCGCTTTTTTTCATGTTTTGAAGTTTTTCTTCAAAGATCAAGCATTTGGTCGTGGAAGGAAACAATATTAAAAGGAAATTAAAAAGCCTTTATTAAACAAACATTTATTTGCAGAAAAAGGAGCTTATGGCATAACTAACAAACAAAAAAAAACTCAAATGGTGAACATTCCCTCATTACTAGAGTTGAATATATTTTATTACTAAGAATTTTTATAAGGAAACAAGTATTCCTGAAATTTTTATTATTTATCTAAAATATAGTAATTATACTTCGTATATGTAAGTATAAACTACTACATATGATTAGATGAATATATTATCCTTATTATTAAAAAAAGTAAGACAAAAATGATTCTTTATTTTGTTACAATACTTCATACACATTTAACTATTAAAAATGTAAACCTACAGTTTATTTGGTCCTAGAAATATACCGAAGCAACTTATCTATCTATTTTTTGTATTAAATTGAATAAAACAAGAAAGTTTTAGAACATAGTCTAATTTAATAGGTACCGGTTTTTATTAAAATATTCCTAATTTTATAAGTTACTATCAACTTTTCAAAGAACATAATGGTTTTTTTTTGGTACTTGCTTGTTTTTCTCAATTTAGGGAATAATATTATGCTGTTCTTTTTTAAATATAGTTGTTTTGAAAGTAGAAAGTACATTAAGGTTAAAAATTTTGAAAGCAGAATACATGTGCATGTAGTAACTAAAAAAAGTAACATCGTTTGTTTATTTGAGTTGGTGTATTCTCAGTATTATACAAGAAATAAAAAAAAAAGATTTGACTAAAGAAAAAAGAAAATGGATTATAAACACCCATACCAAGGGAGGGATATTCGTATTTCTACCATCATAAGAAATAAGTTACATACAGTGTGGTACATTCAATTTGCAACAAATGGAAAACTTTTTTATTTGCAATTGTGAACTAACCAAAATTAACCCGCCAATGAGTAGAATGGTATATAAAGTATATTTAAATATATTTATATAGTTTTCTTATTTAATTTAACAAATTTTAAGCTTTGATATTCATATTGAGACAATATGAATATCAATCAATCTTAATATAATATAACAATTCAGATATCCGTATTAATTTTTTTAAAATTTATTGAATAATAAATCAAATATAGTTAGTATCTTGAGTATGCTATTTTTTTTACATTTTAATAAAGTATATGAGAATGGCTCTCTTATATTAAAAACTTTTTGTCTCAATATGAATATCTCAAATACATTTGTTAAAGTAAATAAAAAAAACTATAGAAATATATTTAAATATACTTATATCATTTTATTTATTGGTGGATTAGATTTGGGTAGTTTTGAAAAGTTTTATTAAACAATACACATTGGTTTTTTCATTTTTTACAATTGCCGCCAAAAGAGCCTTTAAATAATGTTTCTTATGCTATAAACAAGTTCTGTGCAAAGTTACACACAAATATGTTACTGTAAAAATTTTAAATTGTTTAATTTAATTAAATTAATTTTATTAAACTTTCTTTCTTACCATTTTTGTACTTATTTGCTAATTAAAAGAAAAAAGAATTAAAAAAAATAATAAAAAATGGGAGAAAAAATTATTTTTCCACGATTTTCATTATTACCCCAAAAAAATCTTTGAACATTATTTCTTATGCTGTCAGAAAGTTCTGTACAAAGTTATAGACAAATCGAAAGGATGGAGGCGTTTCCGGAAGTTTAGCCCCTTATGATTTGGCAGCTGTGGACCGACTCGTATATGGTGGGCCACCCTGTATATAATATTTTAGGGATTAAATCTGGAAATCCATGTTCTTCCAACATTTGGGGAATATTTGCTCCTTAAATAACTATTTTCTATAGCACAAAATATGTAAAGTGGTGTACAAAAAAAAGGTTTCAGGCTACTACAATAAATTAATTTTTTTGAAATGACTCGTTGCTAGCACCACCTATGAAATGCGATTCGAACCAACACTTCTGCGTGGGAGGCGCAATTTTCCTTATCTAAACTATGTTTTCACAATTTGTAATAATGCTCCTTATTATTTATTAATTTACTGACATTTTGCCCTCGTAAATTAATATTTCATTTGCGTAGAAAGGGACGACGTTTGGGTAAGTTTTCGGGTAAATGTCCATTAGGTAATCCGGAACTTTTAATCGATTAGGTCGTTAGCAAAGTTTTGCATATTTTGTAGCTAATTAAAAAACTGTCAGTTTAATATCGGATGGTTATAGGTATAAGGTAAGGTGTAACAGTACGTTTAACAAATATATATATTTTTAATAAATTATATAAATTATTGTATTTTAAATCACTTTTTTTAATTTGAATTAAAAATAAAAATTTTAAGAAGAAAATCACCTGCACTTGCTACTTAACAAAATGTAAATTAACCTTTAGGCAGGTGGCTGATTCCATTTTCGTAACCGTTTTTTACGGAAACCTATAAAATTAATGGGGTTTAACAATATTGAGTATGGTTAGGTGTCTTACAAATATTATTAATTAAATAATTAATATTTTTAATGGGGATATTTTTATGGATATCTTTTGTATTCTGATGTTTTAATAATTTAATAAGGATGGTTTAAATATAAACTGGAAATTGACATTAACTTTTAATTTAACTGCAACCTGTATATAATTTTTACATTATATCTTATGTATTCTAAGTCTTTACACTTTAAAATCGTTGTAAAAGTTCCTTAATGCCCTTTTATAGAATCTTTTCGGTTGGGTGCGAGGCCACTGTACATGGTTAGTTTTGGTTGGTATTATTTAAAGAAATACAAAAAAGTAGCTTGCACAAAAGTTTAAGGACCTTTTATAAAATTTTAAAATATGACATTTAGAAAAACAACTGGCGGTCGGTCGAAAAATAAAAAAATCGGGATTTTTTTTTATGAAACACCCTGTATTTTATTAAAAATATAAAATCTTCGTGTTTTTCTCTTTTCAAAAATATATAACATGTCAATATTGGATCTCGCTTGGCCAAGGATGACGACAGATAACAAAACAAATCAATTAACATAAAATAAACAACACAAGTGCATACACATATATTTTTTTGAGCATAAAATACGTCAATTCATTTGTTTGGTTATCTGTCGTCATACTTGGCCAAGCTGGATCTAACGAAGAAGTTCTGTTCTGGCTTTCACAACTAGATCTAAGGAGGAGTACTCCATTGCATTTAAACATATTAAATATTTAAATAAAAAAAAACGCAAAAATTTTATATGTGTAATAAAATACAGGGTGTTTCAAAAAAAGAAAATATTATTCCCGATTTTTCTATCTTCAGATCGTAAGTTGTTTTTCTTAATGCTATATCTAAAAGTTTTATAAAAAATCCTAAAACTTTTGTAAAACCCACTTTTTCGCATTCCTTTAAATAATACCTTTAAATGCATGCCAAATTTTAAGGAAAAACCCTGTACATGCACAAACTTGGCAACATCATTTTCGTCTTGAAATTTTAAACCCTGAAATGCCTTTTTTATCGATTCAGCGAGATAGAAATCACAGGGTGAGTTCAGGCTATATAATAAATGTCTACCACTCAATGCATATTCTCAAGGACATTTTTAGTCATTTGGGTAGGAAAAGGCGAGCGCTACCCTACCAGTAAATGACATTCTTGATTTCCCTGTTCATCCTTTTTAAACAAAATGAATGCAAGTTTAACTTTTTAAATAAGTCGAAATAATAAGGGGCATTATTGGTACAGTGACGGCCATTAAATCTTGGGCAAAAAAATTGTCAAATTTGACTTCTTTTACTTTTAGTCAAAGGGTAAAAGAAAATATTTATATTTTATAAAAACTAACAAAAAATTAATATATTAATTAACAATGTAATAAATTTAAAAAAAAAATCCTTCCAAACAAATTTAATATTTTATTGCGGCCCTGTTTTTTCCAAGACAGAGTTTAGCCTTCCAGGCATCGAATAAACCAAAGCCCGGGCGTAGTCCGGATTTCCTCGTAACTCATTCCACGCCTCTAAAATTTTATCCTTAAGTTCGTTTACATTTTGCGGCCTAAACTTATTTTTCCTATTTATTTTTTTTTAAATAATAAACCCCAAACATTTTCCATAACATTTAAATCCGGACTACGTGCGGATCATGGTAAAACCCTGATACGCTGCTCTTTCATCCATTTATCGACTTGCCGGGCCGTATAAACGGGACACTTATCTTGCTGAAAGATGAAATTTCTGTCCGAAAAATTGATCCGGTACAGAAGAAAGCATGATATTCTGTAGTAGATCTATATATACCCCCGCATTGAACCTTCCTCCAAAAAAATAATATACACCAAGTCCTTGTGCACTCAGCCACCCCCCAAACATTTACCGAAAATTGCCCACTTCTTCTGTAATTTTGGGTATATTTTTCATCAAATCGTGTTCCTTGAGACCTGTATACCTTAAGTATCCCATTGCAGCACGACTGAAATACTTTTTTATCGGTGAATATTATATTTTCCCAAAAAATCGGAGGTTCCAAGTAAAACTGTAGAGCAAATCCATTGGGTTGTTCTTTATTTTCATTTGTTAAAAACGGTTTTAAGGTTGCCGGGTGGCAGCGCAATTCGGATATTTGCTTTATTCTTCGCCGTGCCGTTCTAACCGATGCGATGCTGGGAAATTGCTTTCCGTTTTGCTGTAACTAGAAATAAAGAGTTAAGTTTGTGATGCCTACGATAAAAAAAAAAAGAGTACTGCCTTATAAGGTAATACAATGGAACAAAATTACCATTGGTCCTTATTTCAAGTGGTGGGAGCTGGAGAGTCCAAGGGTGATTAAATTTTTCGAAAAAGGGCTTTTTGATTGTGACATCTCTCCGGTAAGTCGACCTCCTTTTTACCTTTCTTTGCTTTCTTGAAAAATATTTTCAAATTTTGCTTTTGCCTTGCCTTATGTATAGATATGCATAAGATTTACGACTGATATATCTCGCTTGTCCAATTTTTAGAATTTTTTTTATAGGGTATGATTTTGTAAAGGTCCCTGTTTCTTTTATTTTTATGCCGAAGCGCCATTTTTAAAACCCATGTGGTTAAGAATTTAAGTCGGACACGGTGTTCTGCTTGTGCTGCTGTTGCAAATCCAGTTAAAACATTTCCCCTTTAATAAGTAAAGACCATTTTTTTTGCTGTTCCCTGTGTTGTTTTTAGGTTGTCTAACTAACTAGAACAAAAGATCATATCTAGGATCACCGCTTGTGGGGATTAAATGTTCTGGGAAACATAAAAACTAGGAATGAACTACCATACAAGGAAATGTTCAGTATCGGATTGAAAAGGCAGTAGTAACACGAGGTCTGGACCAAGAGCTTATGAAGTTTGAACCTCAGGTGAGTCAAATTTTATATTATGTAATATTTGTTGCACATTAGATGTGAATGAATAAAGTTGACTCAAATCCTGTGGGGTTAAACTAATAGCGGTCCAGATTCTCAGCGAAATCTTGGGGTTTTATTTTTTGTTAGAAAAGAGGGAGGGGCCACAAAATCATTTACCTCTTTGTATGGTGAAACACCATATATTTTTACCTTATCTGATTAAAAAAGAGCGCTAGGAAATAGCGTTTTCTTTACCTTACTTTATCGTACCGTACCATATCTTACCTGGAAAAAGCGTTATGTGTTAACATTGTTTCCTTTCGTATTTGAAATACGAAGTACTGTATTTGCAAAATTCCTGTCAAGTACAGGTATTTGTGTTGTGGGAATCGGACGCTAAGTGGAGAGGTCACTTATATCGGAGGGTGCCACAGTAAAAAGCAGATTTCATCTATTTTGTAAAGATAGTTGTTTCTATCTTATTTTTTTTTATATAAACTTACCTAGTTTTAAATCATGTAGAATTTAATTTTTTTTTATGCATTTAACTGCTATTTATGTCTAAATCGACATTTTTTTTGTCTTAAGAAAGACACGTAAAGTTATTTAGTATAGTAGGTATTGTTTAAATATTTTCCTTTATTCAATTTGATATGCCGGTGTCAAAATTCCAGGAAAGCCCTGCGAATTATATTTTTGATTTTTAAATATTTCTTTACTAATTTGTATAAATATATCATCATTTTCCATTGTTTGAATTTATGAAAATATTCATCTACCGTTAATTTTCATTCCTTTTATAAAAAGAATCATTCCTTAATAAGAGTAAGGAAGGTTTTCTTTTTTGTTTTTTTTAGAAAAATTCCTTAAGCATTCTAGATAAAAATTTTGTTTATTTTTTTTATAAAAATGTCTTCACCAAATTGTGAATCTTTTTAAGTTTAAAATCATAAGTGTCAATTTGAATTATTTTTCTTTAAAAATCACAGTTCATAAATTCAAATTTATTCAACAAGACCCTTTGATGTATCGATACTGCCTTTGTTATTCTTTTTATGCGATGCTGTGAAACAACAACTGCTGACGCTGTCACGGTGACGTCATTGTCCAGCCGACAGAGACTTGTTTACTGGGGAAACTTCCACAGTCAAGACCTCACCACAGGATAAATACAAGGTATATTCATCTGCACCAAAGAGGTCACCAAAGCCAACAAATTTTTTTTTAAATTGACATTTAAAGAATTGTAAATTTGTATTCCCAACACTTTTGTTAAAAGGTCAAACAAGTGTACATGTGTACAAACAAATGTATAGCCATTAAATTTGTTTTTAGAAATTTATAATCTTTTATTTTGGACCTGTACTGTTAAAGATCTATTCCAAATTACCAGCGGCTTCGAACCCTTTTAAACGCCATGAGCTTTAACTATTACCTTTGCAAGGAGAAGCAAAGAAAAAAATAATCTCTATAAAGAAATTGTGCTCTTTCCTCTTGTTTTGTTCCATCTCCATGTATGGGATAAAATAGGATAGGAAGAAGTAACAACATGTAAGTGTTTATGTCCAAGCTCTCAATTTGTTGTCCTCTAACAGTACACAAAGTCTGCAGTTCCTCAACTTTAGAAAATTCTTGCATCGGTTATATCCAACGGTCTTCAAAAAGCCGCATCAATTTAAATATGAAGCGACTATCGCATTCCAAGCAATAATAAAGTTTACTCGATCTTTAATGGACTTAAATGGAGGTTTGGGCGATAACGCAAATAGGTTTCTGGCTGTAGAGCTAGTCCGCTACTGGTTTTAGTAAACTAGTAACGGACTAACTAAACTACTAAAATGATAATTAAAAAATATAAGCACCCAGAAATGTGTTTAATGTGCCTCTGGGTACGTAGAAATGTAGCCCGACGCAATAAGTGTAATAAGTTTCTGTAAAACCGTTTTTTTCTAGCAAGGTTTGTACTTTATATTCCGGACACACTACTAAGTGTGATTTAGAAAAAATGCTTTGGGTATCGGCCTTAAACTTCAAACACACTTTCACAGCACTACTAAATTCCAAGGTGAGTTTCTCTTTGGTCGTGAAAAGTTAAAAACATGTTTTCTTGGGCCTGCAGCGGTGATTTCAAATAAGCTATGTAGCTTTCAAGACGTGTGCCCACCTAGATGAAGGCCAAAAGGGAGATGAAGCCAGTTTATTTTCTTTCTAATAAATATCGGAGGGTTATAAAGTTAAACCGGAGGAAGGAGGTTGATACCGCATGCACACAATATTTTTTTTTTTTATCTTGAGACAGTCCACGAAGGCTGATGCCTAAGTACTAACGTACCGTGGGTGTCTTCAGTGTGGTGAGAGGGAGTTTGTTCACACGGGACTTAAATTTTTGGAGATTGGGAGGAAGAAAAAACTTCTGTGGGCGGCAAGGTTCCATAGTCTTGACCTCTAGGGATGAAGGAACGAAAGAAAGCGGGAAGTTCGGGGCCTCTCTAACTAAAATGTAAAAGGATGCATAAAAGCTGCACTACGTGTTGCTCTGTTGGGAGCTGCCAGAGAAGGAATTATACTGGCCAATTCCTCCGAGCAGAAGCCGTGAAAATACCTATAGAAGAGCGACAGATCCCCCACAGCTCGACGATGGGCAAGAAGAGGAAGCCTTTCTGTGAGCGTTGGATCATTAATAAGACGAACGGCTCTTCTTTGAATGAAGTCCAGAATGCTAAGTGTTGTAGGGGACGCCATTCCCCAGATATGAGACCAATATTCAAAAGAGGGTCTGATTTGGGATACATACAGAGTGTACAGCTTGACATCATTACCATATACCTACGTCATTTAAAAACAATAATTATTACCGTGAATAACACCGCAAAATGTTTTATAGTTTGAGTAAATTTAATTGTTTGCTAAGAACATTTTTACTTTTAATTTATACAAATGACAAAACTGATACGCGTGTTAATGGCCGTCGAAATAATGTGCATTTTGAATTGTGCATTTTAGGTTTTGAAAGCACGTACAATGACAACTCGGTATGTAAAATAGTTGTGGCAAATGAATATTCAGATCATTTATACAAGGTTTAATTTTGCATAAACAAATGTACTGGTCATTTTACATTAGATAACCCAATTGCTAAAATAGAATTTACCATAGCGAGATTTTATGTTTCCTATCAGTAACCGGAATGGTTGTGCTACATAAATTTAATTTTGTTGGATCGTGATCCCATAGTTAAAACAAAATTGTTTATAGTTTACTGCTTTTATATCAACGAATAGTTTTCATTTTCAACACAAAACAATGTAATGATAGTTATGCTGGTTAGCTTATTTTAAAAATTCGAAAATTTATTTACAACCTTTATGACATTACTGACTTTAATTTAGATTATAAAGTGTCACATTACCTACCTCCAATTTTTACCCTCTAACAATAAATTTCAATGTTAACTTTTTTATATTGATTTTTTTTCTTCCTATTAATTTTGACCAATCGCTATCAAGAATTGGTATGTCAAATAAAAATTTTTTAAGTGAAAAAATACTTAACAACTGTCAACTTGGCTGTCAGCAGTTTTTCCGGAAAAAAATCGAAAAAGTTTCTTTTAAAAGTTTGACAAGTTGCCTTGAAAAAACAAACTTGTTGGTTTCTATGCTGTGTTGCTATGTACCGTTAGCAACAACAAAGATCTAAAAAGACGCTTACGAATTTATTAATTTTTCAACTGAAACTCAAAATGAATCATTGGTTTGGAAATGTTTCCAAAAAATAAAATTAATGCGGCTGTTGAAAATAGTGTTCCACTAAATACTCAGAAAACTCACACATCGATCTGGAAGCAATTTATGGAATTTTTCCAAGCAAAATTACCAGTTATTCCAGACAACAACTACAGGCGAGCTAAATTTAATCCCCAAGGACTGGGTATGGAACATGCGTAAAGCTAATGGGGAAGACTACAAAAAACTGTGTGTAAAAGAAAAAAGGGAAAAAATTTTTAAAAAAATACTGCAATTTTTAAAATTACTTTTAAGTCAGTCGGAATGCAAAAAAAAAGTCTCCAGAAACATGAAGAAAAAAAAGGGAAAAAAAGTTCAGCTTCTTTAAATATGGACGACTACTACAAGTTGGGTTTTCCTTATGGGGTGAGCCAACCCCAACCGGGTTGCAGCGTAAAATTTTTCTTTATTGCAGCAGTTGAGCTTGCTTGGAGGGGCGGAGAAGCGGCTCGTTGCTTAACAGAACATTTTAAAAAAAAATTGATAATTATGGAATCAAAACAGGTGAGATATTGCTTTTTTAAATTTTTCAACAAAATCTGTAAATGTTTATTGTAACTTGGCAGAAAAAATGCTTATATCAAAACAAAAATGTGCGCATACTTTTTATCTTGGCGTAAAATCTGTTTTTGCAATTTTTTAATGCCCTTTTTTTCAAAAAATAAATTTTTCCATTTTTTTAGCATCCAAAATTTGCTAGCTGTACTATTTTGTAAAAAAAAATCAAAATCAAAAAAGATATATAACCACTAAAATTCCTTTTGCTTTTCCAAAAAAAAATTTAAAGGGTTTCATACATCTACTTTAAAAAACACACTACAAAATATATTTTGACATTTAAAAACAAATTATGTATCCCTTGTTTCGGAAGAATCGAGTATAACACAGTCTTCAGCAAAAATGCACAAGGTGGTGCAAAAAATCTGTGAGATAGCAAGTGGCTTGTCCCCAATTCAAAAACCCTGAGTTTTGTTCGGTACGTTTGTACCCAAACCCTGTTAAACAAACGAAAGTCTAAAATAACAACAAATAGATTGTTTTTGACACCAAATTCAGCATGGCAATCCAATCGTAGCACTGAATGGTTTAAAAAAAATTCCTGTTTAAGAAATAAAATGTCAAAATGGACAAAAGACGCAGCCCAAAAAACAGGTATGAACACGACAGAAGTTAAAATATCTAACCATTCAAAGCGATCAAATGCTTTTACTAATCTGGCAAGGCCGGTGTAGGCGAGCAGCAACTCATCAAAATCACAGGGATTCTAAAGCTGCGTCTATCCAACCGTATCTACAAATGGACAATCAATATTATTTAAATATCATTTGCCTTAAGAACCGGCCAAAATAATGTACCATCTACAAGTTCGAAGCTTTCCCTTTAAAAGACAGAAAATAGACACTTCTTCGAGCCAACACCATCAATCGTTTGACACTCCTCCAAAAAAAAACCGATATGGCTAACAATACTCCCGTAAACCCACAATAATTGTAATTTTTATATTAATTTGTAATTTAAAATGAGTTTTAATAATTACCTTTCTAACGAAAGTTATATTG
>JAHBCN010012236.1:0-27183 GCA_019359885.1 Listronotus oregonensis
TCCCAAATTTGAGTAACATTGGGATCTCGAAATTAAGGGATTACGGGTCGGTAAATAGAAGCAAAGTTGCGCAATTTGATGCTGATCAAATGCCACCAAAATTTTTATAATTTTAGAAAAACCAAATTTGCGTTTTTTTTTTTTTTTTAAACTCTATTTGAATAGATATAAAAAAAAAATTTTTTACATTCTCATTGAATTTTTTTTTTCTTTAACACAGTTTATTTGTTTATACCCGAAGTTTCATTAATGAGCTGCCACCATTTATTACGGTTTAAAAAAGAACTTTTGGGATTAAACCAATGATGTATCCCTTTTATTGGAAAAAAATAATTTTAATGTTTTCCTACCAAAATCTTTTTCTAAAATGATTCTTATCGAAATTGACATTAATATCAATTTTTAAAAAAAATTTATACATCTTGGTTTTGGGATTTAAAAAACTTTAAAAAACCCAAAATAAAAAATCCAGGGCTGTTTAAAAAAAAAGTTAATATGCAGCTAAAAGACGAAACGTCTGTAAAAAAACACCATCTCATAAAACACAAAGGAGCAAGGGGTTTGGGGGGAAATTTATTTTTTCCTATTCAAATAAAGTCATAAAAAAAAAAAAAAAACCCCCGGATATTTTTTTTTTTTTAAAAAAGTCTTCAAACTTTTTAAACTTAAAAGGGGATTTTTCAGCTTTCCCCAACTTTCCCTTTTTCCCCTTTCTTATAAATTTTTTAAAACCCAAAGATGACCAATTTGGACACCTGTACATTTAAAAAATCAAACCCCCTTTTTAAATTATTTATCGTCTATAATGTAAAAGAAATGGTTCAAAATTTTGAACTTCTAAACCCTTTAGCTTTTTTGAAATGAATTTCGTACCCGCTCTAACGGTAGGTGTCACTAATGGATAAGCGGAACGGATTCAATCTCTTATGTTATCTGAGTTGAAGGTGCAATAGAAATTTTCTTCGTGTTTTGTAAAATCCCGCACAAAATTTAATTGGGGAAAAATTTTGGAGCGAGCAGGCAAAATGACCCGACCCCCCCGCCCAAATTTTTTAAATTTATCTAAATAAATTACGGTCCTGTACCAAATAATGGGGTGGTTTCGCCCCTTAAAAACCTATATCAGGTTTTAGGTTTTGTTACGGGTAATTGGCTTTTTTAAAAAAACTGTGTACACTTGTCCATTTAAATTTTTTTTAAAAGCAACCGTAAGCCTATCCCAAAAAAGCCACAAATGGGGGAACTGACCGGGGGTTTTGGGGTTTGGATAGTTCTTATCCGATAGGGATTATTCGAAGCCCGTAATGGATTTGTGTTTGTTTATATTTAAAAACATCAAACAAAAAAACAGTTTGTTACCCATTTTTACTTACTTAACGTTTCTAAAAAATGGTTTTTTTCGCTATTTTTGACCCAAATCCCAAAAAGGAATGAAATTTTTTAAAGCCTTTTCTGTTCTGGGGAAAAATGGTAAGGAAAAAAATTTAACTGTCCCAAAAGGGGAAACCCTTTTTCATTCCAGCATCTAAAGAAAACCCCCTAGTCTTTAGGATCAATAGTTACCTTCCTAAAACATTAATAGCCATTTTTTTATTTGTTTGGATTCTAGTTTAAACTTTTTGGCTTGGTTTCAGACTCCCAATCTACGACCTGGGGTTCCTATCTTTTAAATGCCGTATATGAGATTTCGGTGGTCGGAATGGTGGAAACCTTTCGCCCCCAACTAGAATTTCCCCCCAATTTTTTTTCTGCACTTAAAATTTAACAACATGTTTACTTTTACTTAAAATTGGGGGTTTTTTATTTTCAAATATTTTAAATCTAGGTTATTTCCGGCCTCCGACAAATATGTTTTTTACACAAAATACATAAAACTTTGTGAATTTTACGGTTTAAAAATTAAAATGTTTTTAAAAATGATCTCTGTGATCTTGTTTTTTCCCATTTTAGTATTAACTGACTGACTTACAGACTGCTGACTTATTGAATCATTAAAATTAAGCACTTTCCAAAATAGAAACTTAAAATTTAAATTTAATTTTCACCCCTGATACTTAATTTAAGGATATTTAATTGTAAGAATTGTTTTTACAACAGACATTTTAAGGTTAACTGTCACTTAAAACTAAAACTAAGTTAAGCCGAAGATTTCGGGAAGTAATCTTTTTAATTTTATAACCTTAAAATAAAATGTTTTATTGTTTTGGGGAAAAAGCGTTCAATTATTTGTGTTGTGTTTGTAATTTTAAAAAATTTAAATTTTAAAAAAAATATTTCAAATAATGACCTAATTTTTTTTGCTTATAAATTTGCAATTGAGAAAATTCATTCTAAAACTTTACTTTAAAAATTTTTTTTCAGAGCTTTTTTTTTTGTTAATTTTCCTTATTTTTAGTAAACAAATCAAATACATTCGACAATCAAGTCAGCATTCAATACAATAAAAAATAAAAAAAAAATTAGGGTGAAAATTTCACCCTTTAAAAAAATGAAAAATAATTTTTATAAATTTTGTTGAAAGAAAGCCTTAAAAAAAACCAAAACTATCTAAAATTTTCCCTTTTCATTTTTTTTTATTTTTTTAAAATAATATAATCTTTTTTTTTTAAAAATTTTTGCCCCTGAACAATATTTTAAATTTAGGTTTTTTTTTTATATTTTTATAAAAAATCCATCTGAAAAAAAATTTTAAAAAACAACTTGTTTATTTTTTGTTTTTTTATTTTATTATTGAAGGAAGTCTTTTTTTTGGCTTATAATCGTGGATTATTTTAAAAAAAAGTTTTCCTAACTAAAAAAATTTGGGAACCTTTTTTATTTTTTTTTTCCTTCGCATATTTTGAATGCGCACAACAAATAAAAAATTACACAAATAAAAACCGATTTTTTAAAAAAAAAACGTAAAAAAAATTTAACTTATTGGGGGAAAAAAAATTTAATTTTCTTTTTAAAATTTCTTCTTCTTTACTAATAAGCCTCTAGACCAAACATCAAAACTGGGGAATTTTTAAAGTTCCCCAACATTTTTAATATTAACTAAAAAAAAAAATGTAACTTGTCAAAGCTATTAATCGTTAAGGTCAACCTTTACTAAGTGCTACTTGTTATTGTGAATTTTTAAAATTAGTGGTGCAAACCCCGTAAGAGGTTTAGAAGTACAAATAAAGGGAAATTCAAAAAGAGTGCACTTTTGAACTCAAACCCCTAAAACAGGGCCTTAATCTTATATTTAGGAGTTATTTAGAATTTTGCTGAATTTCTAAGGTCATAAGTGTTTAGAATTCAAAATTTAGCCAGGATTTTATTTACTAAAAAAAAAAATGCTGCGTTTACCTAGCAAACCCTAAACCAGGCGCGTTAAAGACATTAAAATGTGCATTTTTCGTTATTCAGTCAAGATTGGGTTTTTCCTACAAAGAGGACACTAAGCTTAAATCCCCCAAATTTTTTTTTCCATTTAGTATACTCATAAAAAGAGAATAAATCTGACCAAAAACATATATATTAAATAAGAGCCAAGTTTTATCTAAAAAGCTCGGCTCTTAAAGTACTGAGATCTAAAATTGGAGAGCGTTCACAATTTTTTCCATTTTTTTTTGTTTTGCAAGTTTTTACTAATCTGCCTGTATTAATAAAAGAAATTGTCTATAGTTATGAAAAAAATATTATTTATTAAACCAGGCAGATAAGAAAAAAATTGCCAAGTCAAGTAAGAGTGAAACAAAAATGTGGAATGAACTAAGGTCTTATTTTAGGTCTCATGTGGATATGAACTTGGTCCTTATTTTACATAGGTGTTTTTGGTGAGATATCATTAATACGTCAAAATTCTCAACTCGTGTGTTTTTAGGACACGACGTTTCAAGAAATTTCCTTATATTTTTAGATAATTCTACTTATTTTCTCACCAAAATACTAAAGACGATTCCTATCTAAGGCTGCTAGATCATCTAGTTTTCATTTAGTCCCTGTATTATTTTAGTTGGTCTCTTTCTTGTTATGTCTTAAAGTTTTAGGGAGGTGCGCATCGACTGAGCCTCCATTTTTATTTTATTCGGATGTCCAAACCTAAGGTTATAATAGTAATATAATCCTACTTTCTTTTTAAAGATAACTATGGCTGGACTGCAGCATGTTTTATCCAGCAACAACTTTGAAAAGATGCTCCTCTATGGTTTTATTAAACTGCCCTTCCATTTATGTTGTCCTGGTTTTTCTTATACTCGTAAATAAATTATTTCTTCCTTTGTTAAAGTTAAGTTTCAGTGGTACTCCATGTTAACTATACTTTGTCTGCTAATACTTGTGCAACAGTTGCAGTTTTCTTGTACATTAACAAACCAGAAAATTAATAAAATAAAATTATGGAAAATACATGCAAGTTTTGTGCAATAAAAAACCAACATAACAGCCCAAACAAAAAGGAAAAATATTTTTCGAAGAAAACTAAACTTTTGTCTTTGTCGAAAACTACTTCGGGTGCAAATTTATAGAACAATAGGTTTAAAAAATTACAAATTGTTTGCTGTGTCCAAAGTAAGCTAGAAAACATGAGATTTAAGGTGATAATCAAAATATTTTATTTTTTTAGGTGTACTAATATAAACATTTCTAACGTATATTTTTTAGGAAAATAAAATAAAACATAATTTTATATACTATTAACATTAAACAAGAGCCTAGTTCAGACCTATCTTTACCCCTATTGACAAAAAATTACATAAAACGTCTCTGCTCTGGTAAGACGAATTTTCCAAGTATATTATGTAAATTACTTTTTAGGCTGGATAATCAGGTCTTGTCATTATATTCTAAACAGTTCGCTGCACTTAAAGTATTAAAGACAGTGTCAAAAACATTCTAATTGAATGTCAGTTCTGAAATTAAAACAACAACATAGCGATAACAGGCAGCCACACCATTCCACATCTTGATAAAATGACGCAAATTTAAACCGAATTTATTAATTTCGTTGAACATAAATAACAAAGAGGGACGAAAATATTTTTTTTTAAAAACAAGAATGTAAATTTGTTGTTTATCAAATCTGTTTTATTAAACATACTTATTAGTAAATACATTTAATTAGTATAAAAATTAATTCGTGATTCAACATTTTATGGTATATCAAAGCAGGGCAGACAATGCTCTAAATTGCCAATTTTAAAAAAAAAGGTAGTCGGGAGAAAATTTTAACCCACCTTTTCTCGATTACCACGTCCCAAGCAAGAAGTGTGTTCTTTTTTTTTGCGTCGCGGCCTTACAAAAAGAGACGGCAGTCGAAATGTTCGTGCTTGATTTAATTTTAGGTCATTCAATTTAAAGTGGTCCAAGGTTACTTGCTTTGAGCTGTCTAAACTTAAAGTACTTGAATCAAATTTTACTTTAAGTAGTTTTCTGTACTTGAAATATGTTACTTCAAGTAGTTTTTCTTAGGAAGTACTTATACTTGTACTTGATTGATTATATATCAAATTACTTAAACTTTTACTTGTTTGACCAATAAATTACTTGAAGTACTTTTCTAAGTACTTCTTAGAGAAACTGGGTCCCCAGCCACAAGCAAGTTTGCATTAGATAAAAATGTTTATAGATATTTTGTATTATTACAGGTAGAAGAGAAGAACGGTACAACCTTAATGATGTATGTAGTGATGAGCAAAGCCAGACAGCCAGCAAGACCAAGACCGTGGTAGTCTTGGTCTTGGTCTTGCAAGCCAAAAGAAGGTCTTGGTCTTGGTCCTGTACCACCCGGTCTTGGTCTTGGTCTTGGTCTTGGTCTTGGTCTTGGTCTTGGTCTTGGTCTTGCTGCAAGAGTCTTGCTGGTCTTGCCTTTTTTTGGTAGTAATAATTTAAACTAAGCAATTTTGAATAAAATATATTTTTTTAATACATGAACAATTGGTTTCTGATTTAAAAAAAAATATTCAAGAGGCTTTTTAGTTCATACTAACGATGTATCTTTAAATTAGTCTAATATTTGCCGTACAAAGTTTTTACAAATTCTTTATAAATATCCTGCATAATATACAAGATGGCTCAATAGTTTGACAAAGCATATACAAAAATTATAGAAAAAAGAGCTTTAAATATGAAATTATTTTTTTTTATTCCAGAATTTTTCAAAAAAATTTACTGCCCCCAAAAAACTGTCTTTTTTTTAGCTTTTAACCTAAAATAAAAAATATAGCGAAAAATCAATTTAAAAAATCGCCACCCTGTATATTATGCTGGAAATAGTTAAATTGTCATATAGGAACAATGTGGACGTAGATGATTTTTAAATATTATTTTCGGTTTGACAAAAGTGACGTCATTATTCTTTTGGCATTGTTTTGACTTTGCCGTCTAAAAGTAATATTTATATTCCATTTATATAAAAAGTATTCCTATATGACATGACAAATATGTTTTTATTAACCCATCACTCATTTAAAAAAACATAAGGATTATTAAAGTAATTCTCAGCTTCTATAACTTTTGCCCTGAATTTTCTCTGTCGGAACGGTTTTGGATGTTCTAAGCTTTTGGCCATTAAGTCACCATCTTATTATTTTTAAAACACCTTGTTAATTTACTCGTTATCGTTGTTAGAGAACTGTATAAAGAACAAAGTGATCGATTTGATTATTATTTTATTAAAAAACCTGTTACTCATTGAATAATCACCTTTTTGGCAGTTTTCGACAAATTTTTTGTCATATCTATATAAAATACCTGTTTATATTGAATATAAAAATTGAATATTATAATATTAAAAAATGTCGCAGAAGTGCAAGAGTCCTGCAGGTCGGTCTTGGTCTTGCGTAGTCTTGCACTTTTCGGTCTTGGTCTTGAATACCCCGGTCTTGGTCTTAGTCTTGGTCTCGGTCTTGGTCTTGCTGCAAGACCAAGACCAAGACCGGTCTCGCCCGTCACTAGATGTATGTAAACTGCAGTATTACCGTTAACGTTTATAAGTAATTTTATTGTAATTTGCATAATAAAAATTGTTCAGAATTAACCTTGTGTAATAAAAATTGTTCATATTAACTGGTGTTAGTAAAAATATTAAATTTCAGTTTCAGTCCGGTAAAGTTACTTTACCGGCCTAGTGATTAATGTATCATTTCCGAATTCACACTGACAACGTAGTATATTAAGGTACAGTATGAAATATATTTTTTTAAAAGCTGAATCAGGGCGTTTTTTCTTTGTTCTTTAAGTATTCAGCAATAACTTCTAAACATGGTATCACTTGGTGGAATATATTTAATAGCGCTAAACCATTTAGACTGTTATCGCATTGTGTACTCCTTAGATAGGATTTCATTATTTTAAAAGTAAAAAATGTAATAAAGTGACGTTAATTGTATCTATTACTAATTTGGAATTTACAGGTATTCAAAGATATTTATACAGGGTGGCCACCACATTGCATCGGTTTTTCTACGAGAAATGAAAAGAGTTGGAAAAAAATTTTAGCACAGTCATATGTTGGTCTGTGGGAGCATATTTTAAAATTATTTTGAAATATACAGGGTTACCCAAAAAGAAGTTCATATCAAAAGTTATATTTTTTCTTTGGGCACCCCATAATTTTTATTTTTTAGATACTATAGACCAAATAAAGGTGAGTTATGTTATAATTCTATACTTAAAACTGACCATTTCTGAGAAGTTTGAGAAACTAAAAACTACAGGCCATATTCAAAAATTGTTTACACCCTGTAACATATAAGGAGCTGCTCCGTAATTAAATTGACTGCTTAGCTGAAGGATTTAAGTTAATTATAACATAAAATTTTACCTCAATATTATACGGAGTGGTGAAAAAAATTGCCTCAAAGTTTGGGCATCATTTTATTAAATAACTTCCTAAAGTTAAATGGAACACCCTGTATTTAGTGGTCTATTTTGACGCAGAATTAGATTCCCTTAAAAACTATGTGGGGGTTTCCTATACGTATGTCTCCAGATTTTTATGCAAAAGACGTTTTTATATTTTACTTATAAATAATTTCTTTATCTTAAAAATGAAACACCCTGTACAGTAATTAAAAACCTGTTTATTAAGGGCCACGTAGATTCGCTAAAAGCACAAGTTTAAATTTTTGAAAATAGGATGTATCTGAAGCAAACTGCAGGCAAAAAAACTCCAATTTATTGTCCTTTCTAAAATATTAAAGCATTCTTGAAAATGAGGATCAAAATATAGTAAAAGGTACACCTTTTGAGACGAAATATGTTAAAATGCCCTTGTTTCTTAAAAATGTTTTGGACTTTATAGTAAATTAAAGACCAAAATAATATTATAATGGGGTCAATAAAACATACATTTCAATATGACTGTCACCAAAGGTACGATTATATTTATATTTTTTCAATAATAGTAGGCTTTGACCTAGATGACGTTAATTATTACTTGCAAACAAAAAATATTTGACAGTGACACTTATTAATCAAACGATTATCATTGATTAAGCTACTTTAAAATTATAATCGTTTTAAATGATTGTTACATTTTAATTAGTTAAAATAAGGAAGATGAAATAATTTTGGTAATCGGAAGTGTCAAGAAATATGTTTATTCCATCAAAAGTATATGCCCAAAGGTATTCTTATAGGCCATCCTATACTGTACGGGGTGTTCCATTTTTAAGATAAATAAATAAATTATAAGTCAAATAAAAAAAGGGTTTTTTTTCATAAAAAGTAAACGAGATAGGTATAGGAAACCCTAATATAGCTTTGAAAGAAATCTAGTTCTGCGTCAAAATAGGCCACTAAATACAGGGTGTTCCATTTAACTTTGGGAAGTTTTTTAAAAAAATGTGTGCCCAAAATTTTAAAGGAATTTTTTTTCACCACTCTGTATAATATTGGGGTTTAAAAATTTTTTGTAATAGTTAACAAACCCTTAAGCTAAGCAGTAAATTTAATTACGAGCAGCTTTTTATATGTTACGGGGTGTAAAAAATTTTTTAAATTATGGTCTGTTTTTTTAAAATTTTTTCTAAATTTTTAAAAAACGGTCAGTTTTAGATATAGGGAATTTAAAACAATAACTTACCTATATTTGGTCTATAGTATTTAAAAATATAAAAAATAGGGGGTTTCCATAAAAAAAAAATATAACTTTTAGGTATAGGAATTAAAAAATAACTTACCTTTATTTGGTTATAGTATTTAAAAATATAAAAAAATGGGGTGTTCAATAAGAAAAATATAACTTTGATATGCACTTCTTTTTGAGTCACTTGTATATTTCAAAATAATTTTAAAATATGCCCCCCACAGACCAACATATGGGGGCAAAAAATTTTTTCCCAATCTTTTCATTTCTGGGGAAAAACCCGAGGCGAAGGGGTTGGCCCCCCTTATAAAGTAGAATATCTAAATCCAATTAAACTTTATTGCACCATTATTTATTTTTCTTTTCCACATATTCAGGAATGAGTTTCATCTAAACATATTCGTATAGTAATTTCAAACTTTTTGGGGAATTTGGGATTCGTAAATTGACAGGGGTTTAACCAAAAACTTGAAAGGGGTTTCATTATGGTTTGGGAAACTTCTGTTTTAAATTATCTATGAATCCATCGAGAATACATACGCATATTGTAATGTATTCTATTTTAAAAATTTTTGTTTTAAAATTAAATCTTGCAATTGAGCGTCCATTAATCTGTGGTTTTTTTTGTGGTAAACTCAGATTGTCTAGCCAATTTATGAAACCCCCAAAAAAAAACCCCCTAAACTTCTAAAAAGACTGCTGCCGAAACCCCCAATAAAAATATAGTTGTTTCAGTTTTTACAATAAAAAAAGTTAAAATAAAAATATAATAAAAAAGACATGTACTAGGTATGCCCCCAACCCCGGTAAATATTATTTTAAATATCAAAAAAATAATTTTTTTTTTGAAGGTTACAGTAAAACAGTTTTAAAAAAATGCAAAAAAAATGGGGTTTTTAAAAGGAGCCCTTTTAAAAAAACTGTATATCTTATTGTTTTTTTTTTATTGGATTGGAAAATAAAAAAAAAATTTTTACTTTCCATTTTCCACTTTTTAAATCTAAAGTCGCAACCATTTTATGTATGTGCCCCCGAATCTTGGTAAAAAAAAAATTATCGTTCATCGTGACCTTTTTTGATTTTTTTAAAATTAACACTTAATTTAGTAGAGCCCCTTATTTTTTTTTTAAAAATTTAAAGGGGAAAAAACAGTGAACCCGATACAGTTTTATAATCCTCACAGTCTCGTTGGCCAAATTATTTTGTCCTGGTTATAATTCTATTGGGATGCATCACCAGTATTAATCCGATGTTGAACTATGATGACCTTTTTTAAATTTATTTTTAATTATAGAGAAAAAAATCCCGATTTTTTAAAAAAAAAATTTTTTTACGTTTTCCGCAGGGCAACAGGTAATTTGCTTAAGAGGGATTTTTTAGGTGTAGCGGGGGGGACAGGTAAGTATCATATCACGATGGCATGTAGTGATTTTGTCACTCTTTTTTTGGTTCCTTGGAGTCATCCTTTATGTAAATTATCTTGACGAAATATTTATGTTTCTTTTGTTCTTTTTTCTCGGTTTTGGCTGTTCGGATTCCTTTGAGATATAGTAAACTGTTTTCTATTGGCCCCCATTATTATTTTTTTTCCTTTTTTATAATTCTTTCCGGGTTTTGCTGTAGTGTCTCATCTTTTTTTTAGCACACTTTTTTTTAAATTTAAAGTTTTGTTGCTTTCTGATAGTTTCAATACAATTTTCATAGGTCGCAAAAATACGTTGTTAAAGTTTGAGTATAAACTTTTTTGCTTTCTCAATCAGCACATATGCTTTGTAATACGGCATTTTTAAGACCAAAATGTTTTATAAAAAAATTTTAGAGGTTTAGGATAGCACTGCTGGTTTTATTTTATTTACACAAGATTTTAAATTCTCATCAGGGGGAAAAATTTTACAAACTCTTGGTGTTCTCAAGCCTTAATAATAAAACTAATTTTCTGAAGTTCGATGTTATATTCTAAGAACCTTTACAGAACCTAAGTTATAAGGGAAAAAAGTGCTGGAAATTTTTTTTTTATTGTAAATAACCATATATATCTATGGAGGTTTCATGTAACAAATTGATTTTGGCGTTATGAGATACGATTTAATCCATATGTATATAGGGCGTCCGGAAATACGTAGGGGGAACTCTTGGAAAAAAAAAAAAAAGAATACAGTTCAAAAAACTTTTTTCGTATAGGCCTTCTCTATTGGGAGATATTGGCCCCAAAGGGGGTCCAATGAAATTTTTTTTTTTATTGATTTATTACATTATTGATATTTTTAAAATCTGTGTCATTTATTTTTTGTTAAACTGTTGAGGTTTTAAGTCTAAATACTCATGTCCTAGTCCTCGATGGCCCTGCGAATGTTGGTGAAATTTTCTCTAGGTTAGTCACCCAAGTTCTGTCGAGCTATATATGGAAAACACCAACATAAAAGATTTATTAAAAAGTTAAAATTTTAGTTAAAAACTTCGTAAGAGGGTTCAACATAGGCTTCGTGAAGTCGCGAGCACGACAAATTGAGAATATTCCTCTTTTTCATATGCAACCAGACAGAACTAAGGGGCCTAGCAGTGTAAATAAAGTGGCAGGATTAGCGACATGAATGAAGATTACTTAATTTTTATTAAATAAAATTGGTAAAAAATATTGTCCAAAGTTCATATCAATGTGTAAAAAAGGGGGTCTTCAGTGTCACACCCAGTCGGTCCCTGCAGCTGTTAGTAATTGACAACACTTGTTTTTACAGTAATTTGAAAAGTCTTACTTGGTATTATATCTTATTTAAATAAAATTGGAATATACCTGTTGGTATATCTAAAAAAACATGATTCCAATGGAGCTTTTTGGGAACCAATATCCCCGAAGAGGAGGACTATATAAAAAAGTTTATTTGAAGTGTATTCTTTTTATGTATTTTTTTATGTCCCGAAGATTTTTCCGGACACTCTATATTCATATGGTTTAAATCGTATCTTATAACGCCAAAATTAATTTGATATATAAAACCTTTATATGGTTATTTACTATGAAGCAAAAATTGTGTTAGCCCCTTTTACCCTCATAACTTAGTGACAGAAGATATTTTTGACAAATGTCATATTTTTATCAAAAGTGCTTACCATTGTCTATAATTTATCATTGTATTAAAGTTTAAATGACTAAACAGATAAACGACATAATGAAAACGTAACGTTTTTTTGCAAAATAGGTGGTCTCCAAAAAAATAAAACAATTTTTTAAAATTCTTTTTTGGAAAAATGACTTATTTAAAAGTTAGAATTTTCATGTCAAATTTAATGCACTAAAATACATTCGGATATGTATTTTTAAAACCAACTTTTATTATTATTTAATAATCTTTATTACAGCCCAAAGGCTAGTATAGGTACCGCAAGCGCCGAATTTTTATATGTTTAAACCTTCCTAGTTTCGTAAACATCTTGCAAGTACCGCAACATGCAGATGTTGCATTTCGCGGCACGTCTAAGACGACGCAGTATTGTATTGCCTCCATGGACCTTATGTAAATAACTACTACCATCTAACTACTAACGTATGGGTAGTGTCATCCAGACGAAACCTACATTTTAACGTGGATACCCAACGATACACAGGGTTTACTGGTAGTCACCCCAACCGCTGTGTTCACACGTCGTCGTCGTGGTTGGGCCCGGTAGGATCTTTTGGAACATGCGCTAGAGTTGCTGGTTATCGGCAACTCTTTTGGCTTGTGTATGGAACGGGATCCGAAGCTAAGATGAACACAAGGTGTTAGCATACCGTGCTGATGTCTCCAACGGTGCCTCTGAGATACAGGGCGACCTCTCATAGTATCTAGCGTTACTGCGGTAATGCGGGGCTCTGCCGTGGTGGACTATTACTTCCCTAGCTTCAAACAGAAAGCGGACAGAACCACTTTCATAGGAAAAAAGTGACAAAGGTGCGCTGACCGAAATGGATAAATCCGTTTCGAGAGGTGCCACTCAAGGTCACAAGCAGACAGCAGGCTGACCGAAACGGGTGATTCCGTTTCGAAAGGTGTCCCTGAAGTCACCGGTGCCTGTTTCCTGGGGAAGGGCTAATCCATCCCGAACAAACATGTGCTTAGGAAGGGATCCCTGAATCCAAACAGAAGGCGGACAGAACCGCCTTTATAGGGAAAATGGTTTCATGGCTTTAAACAGAAAGCGGATAGGATCGTTTTCATAGGGTTAGGCCGGAGATGCGGCCTCAGAAAGAACATCTGGTTCCTGTAACAAGGATCTGGTAGCTACCCACATCACTAGACCAGGAGAGGAGGGCATGACGGATCTAATCGTCTGCTCGTCATACTCTCCAGGAGACAGGCACACCAGAACACATCAGAACACATATTGTGCTCGTGTCCGGTAGCGACACGAGTAAGAGGAGATGTAAAAACTTTCTCCCAATCTGGTATCGGATTCATTAGTCCGATCCTATAGAAAGAAATGTAAAAAGTCCTCACACTTTAAACCTATCAACCTACTGGTAGTCACTCATCTGCTTATCAATGGTGCCCGGCGTTGCTTAACTTCGCTGATCTCACAGAAAGCAGTGTTTCAACGCCGCAAAGGCCGTTATTATAGTTTGTTAAAGATACATGCTAAATAAAATAAATAAGGCATATTTCTTACGATCTGTTTTTACTGGTAGGCAACGGTATAAAATTACAAATTATTATTTAATTTTTTTTTTCAGTAATACAAATCCGTTATCATTTAATAGAAACACAACATAAGATACCATGGTTTGAGGTTGCAAAAATTAGATATATTGCGGACCGGTTCATGGCCCACCACCACGATAACCTGTCAACCCAGAATGGGGGGCGTCGGGCCGCGCCGGCGTCTCGGGCGTCGATGGGGTGTGGCGGGCGCCAACACCGCGGCCGTCACAGTAGGTTACGCGCCCCCGAGTCCCTGAGACCGTCGTGTCGCCTTATGAAAATGATACGCAGAAGAGGACGTTAACGAGCACGAGTCCTTAGCCAACGCACCGCGACGCTGAAGAGGAAAAGACCGGTAAGGCAGATTTTGTTTTTTTACTTAGGTTAGGACATAAGAGTGTCTGCAGGAGGGGGAATAAGGGTGAGCACATGGGATAGAAGGGGTAACGCGCATGTCTAAGTAGCGTTAAAAAACATCCCTTATTATTATCATTTAAGATGTTTATTAAAATAAGATTTTACACAAAAGTAATTTTATGACTTTAACTGGATTTCAAAAAATTATTACTTGTATAAAAAATATTTAATTAAGACATTTAAAAAAAGCACTGTGTTGCGATGAGCTAAAATTACCTACAGAGATATATCACATATGTAATGGCTAAAAAAATTTCTGTGCATACAAAGACCGAAAAACCTCATTTATTTTTAAAGCAGTTTTTCACATGACACACTAGACACATTTTCAAATAAATTTATGCAGCTTTGTTATTTGGGTTTTTGAAAAAAAAAATAGAAAAGTTGCTTATTTTAACGAGTTTAATACACAGTTAAATAAAACCTCAACTTAGGAATTACCCTGTAAAGGATTTTTTTAAAAACTGAGTAAAAGCTTTGTAAACTCTAATATGGACACATTAAAAAATAATAATTTTCGATTTTCACCTGCTTTGATTCTCAAAACTGCTTATATTTTAAAATTAAGCTAAAATTGTGTGTAACAGGTGCGATATTAAAAAAAATGAGTATTCTTATTTAACTTTCGGTAGTACTTAGTCCTAAAGGTATGTCAACCAAAGCATCTTAATATTTTTTTTAAACCAAAAGTAATATAGCCAGTTTTAGTTGCATTACGCTATTCATTTCTTTTCCATATTATTTAGGTTGTTTTCTGTAACATCCAATAGGTAACTCTATTCCAGTAATAACAGTTAATTTTTGCTAAAAGCACTCTATTTTATATAATTTTATTTTGGTTAATTATGACATTAAAGTCAACTACAGTCATTCTATAAGTGATAGTATTAAAATATGAAAATAAATTTTGAAAGTTTTAAGCTATGAAGCTAAATAATTAATTGGGCTAAAAGAACCTATCAATAAACAATACATTTTAAAAAGCAATAAAAACTTAGCCCTTATTTTTTAAACGTTTTATATCGCTAATCTAAATCAATTCATAAACAAGTTTTCCAAAATTTAAGTATAATTTAGCAATATAATGTGTTAAAATATTCTTAGGTTTTTTTTGTTTACAACCCAGTCACTTTAATCAAAGTTTATAGAAAAGTACGTGCAAGTGCCTGCAAAGCTATGTACTAAAACATAGAAATATTTCTTTAAATGTGATTTTTAATGACACTACTTTATATATCCGGAAAAAAAGAGTACTTTTTTTCCGGATATATGTCATATTCAAAAGTCGATATGCAGTCTCTTCGCGGAAACCTAGAATTTCCCTAACTTTTCAGTCAAACGTCGAAAGTAAAATAATCTGTTTCAGGCTTTGCCTAGTCGATTTTAGAAGCGACTGGCAGACTCGGTTAAACGTCGACTGTACTTGTAACACGTTTAAGTTGTGGTTAGTTTTGGTTAGTTGTAAATGTAAGAGATCTGAGTATTGTGCAATTCTAAATGTCATAATGCCCCAGCTAATTTTTTATTTTAACTATGACAATCTATCAAGAATAAACATTAAGATAAAAAAATCGTTTTATTACATCTAATTTAACAAACTGAGACTTTCTTATACCTAATTGAAGTTTGACTGGTCAAACCCGATTTTATTAAATTGAGTTTTGACGTTTGCCTAACCAAATTAGTTTCTCCTAGGTTTGCGAAAATTCTTTAGTCAGAGGCCAAAAAATTCATTTGTTTGAGCTTTGACTAAGACTTCAAGTCAGACCTGAGGATTGACTAGACAAACCTATGAACGCCGGAGCTTCGAGGATTGACTATAACATATACACATAAGTAAAGGTAGCTTTTAATTTTAGAATATTTTATTATTACATTTCCTTTATATCAAAAGTACAATAATTAAATGTGCTTTGCAAATGAAATGCAAAATAACTAGTAAGCATTCGCACTTAGTTTGCAATTTTTAAATTAAATCCTTCAAATCACAGAATTTCATTGACAGATAATTGATTACTTTAAAGGTTTCCATAGCAACCCAGGACTAATTTTCTCTATAAGTACAACAACGTACTAGTTTAAAACTTCAAATTTTACATAATTAATTTTTTGACTTTAATATATTGTAATAATATGTTTCTTCAACATTAAATCATAGTTTTGTCCGTTACAGAAAAAAGATGGTGTATTATACACGGGAAAAATATTTGATTTTAGCTCTCAGTTTTTGGTCTCCCTCCGCTTCGCGTCGGGAGACTCAACAAAACCTCGGGCTAAAATCTAAAACTTTTTTCCTTTGTATAATAAATAACTATTTTTGACTAGCTGCAGGGATTTAAAACTTGTATTTGCAATTTGGTAGCGTTATTTGTAGTAATGAAGAACCGTTGCTAGATTAATAAATAACACAGGCCCATAAAAATGATGTGTGCTGGGTGTTGGACTGGGATTTTCTGGGGTATTTTTTCCGCTAAATAGCAGATAATGAAAAGGTAATTTCATATATTAACGTTTTTTTTAAATTTAAAACGTTAATATCTTAAAAACTAAAAAAGATACACGAAACTTCATATGACATAAACTATGTATTTTTAGAAGACCTTAAATTTAAGTTATATAACCTTTTTTGAATAAATGCAAAAATTTTTTCGAGCTATAATTAAAAAACAGATTTTTTTTGGATTTTTTAAGGTATACCTTTGAAAAAAAGGGAAAAAATATATATTTTTTTTATTTTCGGATTTTTCTGCAAATTTTAAGTAATTTGGGATTCAAATAAATAAAATAAATGATTTATTTTTAAAAGAAAAAAACAAAAATCACATTAATTAAAAAAAAATATTTCGGACTTTTTTTTTTCAAATTTATTTTCGTTTATATTTTTTATTATTTATCTTATCAAATATGTTTATATGACTTTTAGAAAATTGTAAGGCTTTATTTTTTGTTCAATAAATTTTTTGTATCTCCTATAGTTTATATAGTCGTCATTCCGTTGTACAATGTCGGGTTTGTTGAGGTTTTTTAAATTTTTTGCTGTTTGACTCCAATTTTGACCTTAGAGTGTGTGCGGAAAAAATACACAGAAAATCTTAGTCCGACACCTGCACACAACATTTTTTGGGTGTAATTAATTTTTTTTTTTTGATAAAAAATTTGGGAATTTTTTAACAAAAATTTAAAGGAAAAAGTTAAAAAGGGTTCAATTTTAAAAAAATTTAGTGGTTTTACATTTTTTGAAATTAATTTTGGGTTTGGGGTGAATGACCCAATGGTAACCCTTTTGTTAGGTTAATTACAAAAAACCCTACCTTTAAAAATCGTAAAAGATTTTGTTATCTTTCAAAGTTATTAAAAAATTTAACTCCATTTTTGGGAAAAAACCATTGTTTGATTAAGACAATCCACTTTTTTCGAAAATAATTTTTTACGAAAACTGTAAAATTTTTTCTAAAATAATTATTCTATCGATTTCGTTGCCAAAATATAAAAAAATCCACCCTCGAGATGTTTAGCAACACCTAATTTTAAGTAAAGGCATCCTTTTGAAAAAAATACTGGGCAAAATGGTTCGTTTCCTGGACTAAATAACTAATAACTGACATACATCATTAGAAAATAAAAACATGAATTCTTTGCTTTTAAAAATATATATATATATATATATATATATATATATATATATATATATATATATATATATATATATATATATATATATATATATATATATATATATATATATATATATATATATATATATATATAGTTTATTTGTTTATTTTCTTGACCTTTTGCCTTGATATATTGTTTATGCTTTTCCAAAATTTTCTGAATTTTCTTGGGGATAAGGTCAGGCAATATATAACGTTTCGGCCTGAAAGGGCCTTCATCAGGTATATATTATTTTTTTTTATAACAACAAATCAATCTTAAAACTAAGGATTTGCTACGAAAAATCAATATATAAATATATATATATATATATATATATATTATATATATATATATTTATATATATATATATATATATATATATATATATATATATATATATATATATATATATATATGGTATTGTATTGTAATGAACGTGGTCGCTCGGCTCTAATGTAGCCCTCCTTCACTTCGACCTGAAGAGATCTTTTGTGAATACCCTTCGTTGTTTAGTGCCCGGTAATTCCTATACCTTTAGCAAAGTTCAGGATACTACGCGGTGCAAGCTGAATAATATCTCTAGGAGTAGATATACCCCTTCTAGGTATTTAAGCCGTTGTCGGTCAGTTCTCTGCATTCACAGAGAATGTGTTCCGCAGTTTCGTTTGCCTCGTGATAAAACCGATATTGTTCATCCTCAGTCTTTCCCATTTTTTGAGGTGATACCTCAAGGGCCATGTCCTGTTAGGAAGTCGGTAACCAGTTTAAGTTCATTTTTTGAAGTTCCAGTAGCTTCTTTGTGTACTTAGGTGAATGCGAAATAAATCTTTTCGCCTGCCTTTGTCCTGGGATGTTGTTCCAGTAAGTCTCTTTTTGACTTTTTCCCATGTTCTGAGTTCCTCGTAGAGGTGGCCTCTAGTGGTGCCACAGAAGGGCTCAGGTCCATAGAATGTCTCTGTGCTCCTTCCAAGGCAGTTGATCGGCAATTTCATTGCCCTCCACTCCTTCATGTCCTGTACCCACTCCAGAGTAACTCTGTTGTGTTTGGCCAGTTGGTTTAGTGATTGTCGGCATTCCCAGGCCAGCTTTGAATTAAACCAGCATGAAGTCAATGCCTTCAAAGCAGCCTGGCTGTCCGATAAAATATATATGGTTGCGCCTCGAAGGCCTTTTTTGGCACATTCAGAAGCGCAAATGTCAATTGCATGGATTTCAGCTTGGAAGATGGAGGTAGCCCTGCCGAGAGACTTTGATAGTCTACATCTGGTCCAAAGACACCCACTCCAACCCCCTTTTCCGTCTTAGATCCATCAGTGTACCAGACAAGTGAGCCTTTTTCATGCTGCTGCACTATAGGCATCACGTCCGTGGGTTTGGTCAGAGCTTCAATTTGATTTTTTCCAAAATTTTAAGGTAATCAGTCAGGTCTCCTGACTTTATATTTTGTGTCTGGATTACTCTGAAGGCACTCAGTATCGCCTCCTCTTTATGATGCAGAGGAAGGAGGTTCAACATTGTCTCAGAGCTGCCGTCGGGCAATTTCTTGCCCAGTAACTCCCAGACAGGCAAGTCTTGCAGTTTCAGAAACTTTCCTGTGTAGTTTTTTCCTGTTTTCGGCCACCAGACCAGTGAGGCTAAGTAACTATGGTATTACAACTGTGATGTATGACCAGTAGATCATTTTGGGATTTAGACCCCATGTTTTACCACATAGTTTGCGCACGCCCATATGACCCTTATGTTTTGCGATAAGTCCTTTTTATTTGCGAGTTCAATTGGTTTCTGGTCAGGACAATTCCCAGATATTTTATTTCTTTAGAAAATTTTATCGTAATTGCAGTTTAACATAGGATTAATATATTATTATATATATATAATATATATATATATATATATATATATATATATATATATATATATATATATATATATATATATATATATATATATATATATATATATATATATATATATATATATATATATGTATAAGGCAATTTACTCCTGGGACACACTGTATTAATTAAAACATACAATATATATTGCTGTGTGTGTGTGGGTATAGCTCAAGTTGAGAATAAATAATATTATATCAGACTTGTGGTGGGTTTCTAATAAATATGGGTAAATAGATGAGGGTACGAATTGGCTTTTTTCAAAGTGAAATCAAGCAGATGTTTTGCGTTTGCATTTATTTTTACGAGTACTGATAACAAAACTGATAATGTTTTACGGCTAAGTATTATACCTTTTTAATTAAATGAATTTAGGTTCATTAGAACATTGGAGCTTCATAGTAATATTAAATAAGTTTTTTATCAACGTAAATATATTAATAACAAATTAGTTAAAGTGAATTTTTTTAATCAAAAAGTAGGTCAAAAGTTTGAATAGTTAATATATTATATATAAACTAATAGCTTTATAAAAAGGTTGGCTTGATATGCCTCAGTTTGTGCTTTTATTCCCCATGGGACAAAAGAGAAAAAAAATTGTATTATTTTTTATGTTTTTATATTGTAAAAAATTAAAGTAATGTAATAAAAAATTGAAATTAAAGTTAGTTACAAACATCGTTTTTAAATAACAAAATAGTAAATGTACTCACCTAGTAGGAAAAGCAATGCCCGGAAAGCGTATTTACGATCTATACCATTTTACAGATAAATACCATTCAATACTGTAGTATGATTTGTATACATAAAACGTATAACATAGTAGGATGTGAAGTTACAATAAGCGCCTATTTCTACTCTAAATTATGCTGCGATACAAAATTAATAATACGCCACTCCCTAAAATAATTTATCTTTATTCTCCATACGCTATTTCTAAGCTCACAACGTGACATTATAATGTTTTAGAAAACAAAACTTAAACATTATATAAAAATATTCGATTTTTGGATACTTTGGATATATAGATGCTGATGAAACTCAAACTTGCACGCTGAGAAATTACTTTTTTTTGGTTTTTATTCTAAAGCAACGTGACTGTTGACTTTGGAATCAAACACTTTATTGCATTTCTAAAAATACAACTTTTGGCTGGTTTGGTTTAAAATTAACTCCGTCCAAAGTGGTTCCCTTTTTTAGTTTTCTTCTAAGACCAACGAAATTAACCATCGAACGGTGTTTATTGGCTTTTGAATCAAACACTTTTTTTAGCAAAATTTGTTTACACCTTTCCTGTGTGCGTAGTACATGGAGTACCCAGGTAGGTTAGGCAATCAGTCGATTACTTACTTATCTGTTTTATCAAAATAACTATGTAAAATTTCAACCTGAAATAAATACTACATGAAACATGTGTCATGGGCCCTTCGGCACAAACGTTTTTCCATAATCAACATTTTCTACCGGGTGTCAAATAAGAAAGGACGCCGGCTGTATCTCAGAAAATGTTTATCGCACTGCGTTGGAGAAAAAATATTTTTTGTAAAAGTGGTCTAGAGAAATACCTGAAAATTATTTTCAAGTTTCTGAAATTGCCGCTAGGGGGCGTAACTGCAATCTTGAATCTAAAAAAGTGATGTTTCTGTGAATTTTGCTATATTTACTAACAAAAAATATCTGATCTTTAAAGTCCAGCATAATTTAAACCTTTTTTGTAAGACAATTTTTGCTGTATCTCTAAAAATAAAAATGTGGAGGGTATTTAAAAGTTTTCGTAAAAAACACTCTGTATTTTCAAAAGTTTTGTTAGTTTTACATATCGCCGCTAGAAGGCTTTTTTCAACATTTCGACAAAAATAGTAGTTTTCTCAAAAAAATTAAATGCATTGGTATGAGTTTTTGTCATTAAAAGTTTTTTTTGTTAGGTAAATATAGCAAAATTCACAGAACTTTTTTAGATTCAAGATTTCAGTTACGCCCCTAGCGGCCATTTCAGAAACTTGAAAATAATTTCCAACTATTTCTCTTGACCCTTTTACTAAAAATGTTTTTCCCCAACGCTGTGTGATAAACATTTTCTGAGATACAGCCGGCGTAATTTCTTATTTGGACCTCAGCATAAAAAAGAGAGATTATTCATTAGTTTCCTATAATATTAGCAATTAAAATGTTATTAATTTGCAATAATCTTTTTATTGCTTTTGCAGTATGTGACCGAAAACTAATGTAAATAACTGGAATATTTAATACATCTGTTCTTACACTTTTCATAAAAATCTAATTGCAGGTAAATGCAAAATAATCCTTGTAAAGTTTTACTAAAAATTCAATTACAATTTAAGCGGTAATGTTCGCAGTATTAAAACACCTAATAGCTATTAAACCTTTATTAACATCGTGGCCTTATTACCTTACTAAAGTTTAATAGTAAATATTCTTGGGCTGTATTTAGAAATAACTTAAAATTTTATAGGTCTCTAAACAATAATCTCATTTGTAGCAAGTTTATAGCTTACGCAGCTATGCGCACAAGAAAATATTAAAAATTGGAATTAATTTTCAAAATGTGTAGCCCCTCTACAAGAACCCCGTAGGCAACAAAGAAAATACATCCTTTAAAAGAATAGAAACATATGGGTGGTACTGTAACGTTATGCAGTATATATTTATAAAAAACGCAATTTTGACTATTAATATATCCGTGATTCGAGTTTTAACGCCATTAATGGCGTGTTTATAGTAATATACTTACTTACACAAATGCAAAAACATTTCTAAAAATATTCCAAATAAATCTAACCTTAAAAAGTAATAACAAAAAAACATTGTACGCATCATCCTTTGCTGAATTTAATCACCATTGCCTAGACCCAAAATATTAATTAAAACTGCTGTTTGTCTTAGTCTATAATCAAAATAAATATTATATATGTAAGAAAATGTAATACTTATGAAAAATAGTATATTATGCAATAAGTGAGAGAAGTTTAACATTTCCCACGAGTGAGTGAGATATGTGCTTTTCTTATATGTTGCACATTATACTTTTTCTACGACCATTTCTTTAATGGCGAAAGAAAAAAATAAATAAGTATTTTTTATTAATAATATAGTAAATCTAATATAATCATTTTTATTCTTCTTCTCTTTTTTTCTTCCCTGGGAGCCGTCTTGATTCACTACCGGAGGCAGCGCAGCCTCTTGGGCTTTTTGTACCTAATCTCCCATTATCCTTTATACCAATCTTCCCATTAGTCTCGTTCCTTCCACAAGTCTGTATAACCCCGAGACTGGTTGGTTGATATATTCCTGTGGGCTCATTTTCGGTTGCCCAAATGATGCCTGTCTTTTGTGATTCAATACTTCACATTCGCACAAGATATGGTAGGCTGTTTCTTCCCCCTCGTCGCACATTCTGCAACTCGGGTCCAAAATGTATTAGCCTATCTTGTGTAGGTGTCCTCTTAGGCTATCGTGCCCTGTTACCAACCCTACTGTTATGCGAAGCCTTTTCCTATTTTGTCTTAGTAGGTCTTCCTTTGTTTTTTTGGATGGGCCCCTTATGAAGCTTTTTCCATGTCTAATTCTACTGAGGTTTCCCCAGTATTCCTCGTGTTTGTTTCGTATCCATTCCCTGGTTTGCCCTCGTGCTGTGGTTTGTTGATTGTGGATGATCCCTGTCTCGCTACCCACAAGAGAGTTACTCTGTTCTTCCAAGACTTCCAGTTCTTTTTGGCATTCCCATGTCAGCTTGGACGTTACCTTGGGGTTTACTAGTGCCCCCAGTGACGCTTGGCGGTCTGTTATTATGCAGATCCGGTTATTTTTATAAGCCCTCCTGTTAGTTTCTTTTGTACAGTGCAGTAAAGCATATATTTCCGTTTGAAATACAGAACTGTGTGTTCCTAGTGGAATGGAGAATTGTGAATTCCTCATTTCACTGTACCCGCCGCTCCAGTTCCCTGCTCGGTTTTGGAACCATCCGTATACCAGATGATATCTCCAACAGTGCCGGGAAGATCGGGTTGCTGCCATTCACCTTGATCTGGAATTTTTACCTTGAAGTTTTTGTTAAATGAGTATTGGGGAATCATCTGGTCTGTTCTCTCACCCAGGATGTTGCCGCCAACCTGACTTTTTATGTTGTTGTGTCCCAAACTAGCGTAGACACCAGTTGGTTTTTGTTGCAGTCGGAAGAAGCTCATTCTTGCCTCTTCCATCACTATGAGGTTAAGTGGTGGAAGGTCTAAGAGACACTCCATGGCTGCTGTTGGGGTTGTTTTAATTGCTCCTGTTATAACTAAGAAAGCAAGTCTCTGTACCTTGGCCACTTCTGTAACAGCAGTTCTTTGTCGCATTTTTATCCACCATACCAGTGATGCGTATGATATCATAGGCCTTACCACCATGGTGTATAACCAATAAACCATGTTTGGTTAAAGGCCCCATGTTCTCCCATGAGCGCGTCTGATTAACATAAGTCATCTCCGATTTCTTCCTTATATTCTGAAGATGTTGGTTCCAGGAAAGTTTAGAGTCCAGAATGACACCCAAATATTTTACCTCTCCCACAATCTTGATTGTTTCACCTCGTAGGGTCAGAGGTCCTAAGCCCTCTAGATCATTTTTATTAATAAGTAACCTTTTTATTTATGAATCAACAATAAATTAGTAATTGTAATAAATAACTATAGATACATTTTATTTAAATTATAATTACTTGTAATATTTGTACAATTTTGTAAAGAAAGTCCAGGTATAATATTTTCTTTCACCATATTTTCAGTAAGTGAGTTTAGCTGTGGAAGTTCATAAGTATTATAATTTTCATTACCTATTGTCGGTAGGTTATTTGTTTTTTTTTTGTGAATTAAAATTTAAAATTAAATTAAATTTCAAATATTTGCTTTATTTTTGAAATTAGGAACACATAAAATATTTGCATAAGAAAATTGTTGAGTGAAAAACATTGAACTGTTTATAGTTTTTAAAAACATATAGATAATTTTGCGAGATTTGGGGTTTGACCATAAAATTTTATTAAATTTACGAAAAAATACGAATGGAGGATTCGCTTGCTTTTGGAACTCGAATTTTTCTCTGAATGGGGTGTTCCCTGAAAAAAAAAAATTTTTTTTTCAAATTTCAAAATGACTTTTTTACCAAAGTGTTCCCCTTGAGGCCAATAGCATCTAGTATATATTTGGTATGGGTCTCATATCCCACTTTTTAGACTAAAAAAATTGAAAACCCTAGAGCATCCGCCACTGCTCTTTGAAATATCCCTGGCTTCAATTGTAAAACATTTGCCGTTGTTAGAAACTTCCAGTAAAGAAACACAAAATGCCACCTTTAAGCATTTATTGTCAGTTGTGGTTAGTAGCCCCCAATTTTCCTAGTTGTCCACTTCATAACCAATGGAGCATCTAAATTGTCGAACTTTCTGCCAGGAAAGAATTTTTCTTTTTCTTTAGATCTTCAAATCTTTAAAGTCCTGTATTAACAAACTTTCTTTTTTCATTAATAAATAATTTTGCAAAAAAACATAAAAATTGCTTTGGTTTTCACAAACTTAAAATTTAAAATTAAATTAGTAACATTAGTGCATAAATACCTTGAATAGGATAGTATTGTATCCGGTGTTAAATGTATTTATCTTATATTTTGTCAATTTTTTTCGATTTATTTTAATTGTGTGACTCGATTATTTTTTACTAGTTTTATTTTTTACAGGGCTTACAGTAAGTCGTAAATCTTACAAATAAATTTAATTTAATAACATTAATATTCGATTGTATAACCCGTTTGCTATTACAGATTTTTTATAGCTAAATTGTGGGGTTATAAAGATGTCTTGGTTTAAAAGTAAATTTGTAGATATGTGCCTAGAAATAATATCATATTGTGAAGAAGAATATTGAAGTTTCCAAAAAATTAAACCCTGTAAACTATAGGCGACTTTCAATTGCAATACGTTCGAGCGCAGTCCCTTCATAGGGTAGCCGAATACCGGCTTTCAGGCTCACCCTCAAAACTGCCAACCCTTGGACTCCCGCAAAACCCGTTAGTTTACCTTTAAATGTCTTTAAATATTATCTAAAAGTAGTCGTAATGTACGTAAGATCTTGTATAGGTGGGCTTAAAACTAAATAACCTTACCTTGTAGACGGAGAGCAGAGCCGAAAAATCATCATCATAAGTAATATGGAGTTTCTCCCATGTTCATTTAGTATTGTTAATCGTTCTCGCGCAGGCTGACAACCTATTGGATACAGGGGGTAGCAATAAGGGGTAAAAGTGCGAAATTTTGGAAAAAATCGTCATCGATAATATGTCAGCCATTTTGGCCACTTAAAGTTAAACCCCTAAGGTTTTTAAATTCAAAAGGGCTGATAGTTAGGTGGATACCGAGGGCAGTAAAACGGAGTCAAATTATCCCAAGCGCTTACTTTATACCGGGTGTTTTTTATTTGAATGTCAATATTTAAGAAGGTAATTTTTGAGTCCATTTTAAGAAGAAAACTTTATATGAACGTATGTCCTAAAGGTCCTAAGTTTTGAGATACAGGGTGGTAAAATTGTCAAAAATAAATCATTTATTATTAATATCAGTAATACCACTTTAGATATTTTAATAAATTTTGTCATACATGTACTATGTATCAACAGGCATTTTTTAGTGTATTACGTTTTTTTATTTTTACCAGTGACGTTCGTGCGGAATTTGACCTGCCCATTTTCGCAGGTATTGATAGTACGTCACTAATTTCTCTAAAAATTAAAAATATTTTTTGAAATCCCCAATCATTTATATATAAGCACACTTGATCACTTGATTTTTTTTAATCCGATGCACGGTTTTAGTTTAAAAAAAAATCATTTCTCTGCATGATCATAACAATATCGGTAAACAATAACACCATGCAGAGAAATTTCTAGATTTATTTTTTCTGCTCATATTTTTTTAGTCCGACTCTTGGTTTTCACCTAGAAAAATTAAATCTACATATTTCTTTGCATGGTGATATTGTTTTCCAATATTGTTATCATCATGCAGAGAAATGGTATTTATTTTTTTAAATGAAAACTCTGCATCGGATTGAAAAAAATCAAGTGATCAACTTTGCATATAAATGATTGGGAATTTGAAAAATATTTTTTATTTTAAGAGAAATCAGTGACGTACCATCAATATCCGCCAAAATAGGGAGGTCAAAATCCGTACGAACTCCACTGGTGGAAATAAAAAATTGTAGTAGACTAAAAAATGCCTCTTGATACATAATACATTTATGCCAAATTTGATTAAGATATCTGAAGTTGTATTACTGATAATAATAATGAATTATTTATTTTTGAAAATTTTACCCCGCTGTATCTCAAAACTTAAGACGTTTAAGACATACGTTCATATGAAGTTTTCTTTTTAAAATGGACCCAAATATTAACACTTAATTAAAAAAAATACCCTGTATAAAGTAAG
>JAHBCN010012237.1:0-27240 GCA_019359885.1 Listronotus oregonensis
AAAAAGTTTCCCCAACCTAATGAAAAAGGAAATTTTTAAGCAAGAATATTTTTTTAAATATGGAAATAAATAAAAAAAAAGATTAAGTCAAATCAGGTAGATAAAGTGCATGAGAAACCAGCTCAAAGCCTAACTGATAAATTTTTGTGATAAAAATTGGCAATTTTTGGCAAGGTGCATTGTCATAGTGAAACAAAATTTTCTTTTTTTGCAAACCGGGCCTTTCGTAAATATTTCCCCGGTAAAAAATATGTTTTTGAATTTTTTTTCACATATAGTAAAAAACTAAAGCTTTCAAAAGTCTTTTTAAAAATGAAAATGAAATTATTTGGGCGTCCTCAGTAGTTGTTAAAATAAGTTATGAAAATTTCTTTTGCTTAAGAGTGCATTTACGCTATGCCTTAGGGGTCGGGCGAAAGGAGCGGAAGGGGCGGAACTAAAAAACCCCCCCTACCAAATTTTTTCGTATAGGCATTAAAAATATTATATTTTATTTAAGTTCTCTCAAATTCGATGTATCGATGCTATTTTTTCCGTTGCAAGCCTGGGGGATATAAGGTTTTTCGGTAATTTTTTTTACTAAAATGACATAAATTATAAAATTTTTAAAGGTAAGGAAATAATCTATGCCCTGCTAAAAGGATTTTTGAAATAGATGAATAAGGAGAAAATAGTATCTAAACATAACCGATTTTAGGGTGATTTCCTAAGGAAAATTTAAAAAAACAAACCCCAAATTTAAAAAACTATTACGCAGAAGCCTGGATTTAAGTGTTGGCTTTCAAAAGTTTTTGAAAATTATCGATAACTTATACCTTTTTTTGGAAAAACATTACCCCCAACCCCCAAATTGGTTTTTCGGGGCGAATGGACTCTTAAAACAAATTGTAAAGATGCTTCTTTTAATAAAAAAAAATTGCCAACAAGTCAATATGCCTTTTAAGGGTATGCTCACCGCAAACGCGTTCGCCATGTTAAAGAGGCGGCAATATAAAAGTTTCGGGCACTTTTTATAAATATGGTTGGGCAACAAGCATTATCACCTCTAATATCAGTGCAATTAAATAAAAAATTAATTGATGGTACTCCGTTAGTGCATCTTACCGTAGAAGCCCACAATTGTGTTCGGTTACGACGACGATGGTTGAAGTACCTCAAGGAGGAAATAGAGCCGAATTAGTTAAGAGGTTAGAATAATTATAACTTAGATGTCAAGTAGAACTGTATTCTACTTGTTATGGTAATAGGCAAATCTAATTAAAAAAAAAAATCTCTTATTTTTATCTTTTTTCAGCGAGTGAGGTTTTAGTTACTTTTACAGACAATAAAATTTATTATTTGAGGTTTTGGCGCGTATTATATTTATAATTAATTAAGTATATTACCTTATCATTAGTTTTCCTTTTTACACAACTTATGGGGTCCGCATATACGGTTTTTGAACCACATTTTCTTTCAAAATGAAGTGAACAAATATATATGTGTCTTTATTAACATTATCAATTCTTTGGAATCGAGCATCACCTCGTCAACACCGCTTCACCCACAAATCGCATTTAGCACATTTGGGATAAATTTTAAAGTGCTTTTGCTTACTTATTATAATTAGTTTTTGGTGATACTTAAAACAAGGCTTAAAATCTCTGATGTATTAAAAAAATGAATATCTCTATCTAGGTCAATATTCTGGACTCTACTCAATTTTAAGAAAATTTGGCATGAAGTTTCTTCTGATCGAATATGAAGATCCTCACAGTTATCTAAGGGTCCAAAAATTATTGGAAAAAATACATTTTTTGACTTTTCTTTTTATTTATTAGTATTTTGCAATAAGCATAATACATTTTTTCTACTTCTATCTTATGGAAAATTTACTTACGAAACTTTTCTCTCTCCAGAACTTGTTTCTACGACCAATACTTACAAAGTTATAAGCGATTAAAATAGAAAAAATGCGTGTTTTTCGATTTCTCCACATTCTATCTATTTATCGAAGTTCCGGACCATTCTCAGAGGAATAATTTGTGTTATATACATCTTTTTGAAGGGTTTACGGTTAAGGCCTGGTCTATTACGGCAAAGAGTAAAAAACTTCCTTCGAGCATCAAGCAAAAATCCACGAAAATCTTAAATTTGCTTGTTTTCTCGTATATTCTCGTCGGCAAAATATTTCTATTGTATGAAAGTTTGTTGCTTGGCAATTTCGTGAATGGCATTTACAACAGAACCACGAGCCGTCAAGAGAGTGGTTTTGTAAAAAATGTCATAAACGAAATTGCCATAAAAGCAACAAACTTGAATAAAACAAAAAAAATTTTTCCCAAAAATGATATTGGACAAGACTATTTCACAAAAAAAAGCCCAAAATTTTAGCAAGAAATACAGTGTTGTTGTGAGACTTTCAGATGACAATAGTTTTTTTCTTTTAAACCCAACAAAATTTTGTCGCTGATATCCATCATGTTGTCCAGGTAAATGCAGGTAAAAGTTCTTCAGTGAAAACAACTCATCACAACTAACCCCAACTTTGACAAAAAGTCATAAACAGTAAAAAAGCTTTCAGAATTTCCTAGAAGTAAAATTTCTTACAGATTTTCACTTTATTTTTCTTGTAATTTTATTTTAAAAAAGGTGGCCGACTTGCCACGAAACTAGATAAGTTTTCTTGATTTTTGGGGTTTTTTAAAGGGTTTTTTTTTTCATCCGATCTGTTCAGGGGCAGCTCGCTATATCCAGGGGCCTGGGCCCAAATGGTCCCATTTTCCAGTAAATTTCAAAGGGGATACTTCCAACGAAAAAATCTATAACATGAATCCGCCACAAAACTATACAACATTTTTTTACCTAATTAGTTTACTCAAAAAATTTTGTATGATCTATCTCGATTTTCCCCGGTTTTAAAAATTAAATAGAAATTTGGGAATTAAACTAATATGCTCAACATAATTTTCATTTGCGTTATCTTATAAAACGGTTTCGTCGCTGATTCCCAAAGTTTTTAATTTTGTACTAATTAATACCATATAATTTTGTTATTGGTACATAGTTTGTTAATACAACAGCATGTCTTTGGAAATTTTTAAATTTCCTAAATTTCTATAATTTTTAAATTTCATCCTTGGACGTTAAAAACGGGGGCGGTTTTTTTATTAAAATCGCCGAACAACAATAGAAACCAGTGTGTACCATTGTTTTCCAATATGGGTTTTGCCAACATGGGTTTTTTACACTGGAACAACGCATCTGCATCTGCTTTTATAAAATTGTTTTTTTTATGAAAATATATTTTTATATTTACCTATTATTTAATTAACAAATTACATTATATGAGAAAAAAAATACAAGGTTTTGTCTGGAAAAAAATTGTAAAACACAATAAGTTTATGTTGAGATTCCTTGCCCCCTTTTCCCCCCCTAATTTAGTAAAAAAATTAAAAAACTAAAGTCGAATGTTGCCCTGCTGCGATTATTTTTTTTTGATTTCTAAGAGGAACAAAATTTTTTTTTACGTCCCCTTTACATATATATGAACAATTTGGTAACAGAATGTTAAAAACCGGCATTTAAAACTAATGGAACTATAGAAAAAAAATATTTTGTTTTTAAAAAAATAAAACTTTCCCCTTGGTCATCTAGAAGTGATGCCTTTAAATTACTATTGAAATATTAAATTAAATTAGACAAATAACATTTAAATTTTTTTAAAGACAACAAGCAAAATTTTAAAAAACTTTGGGGCGGATGCAAATGGTTTGTATAACAAATTTTTTTTAAAAGCGGGAAATTTACATTTAAAAATTAAATATTAAAAAAAAAAAACAGCACAAGTAATATCAGGACCCAAAAAAATTGACCTTAATTAGCGGGGGGAAAGCCCTGGCCCCACAAAAATTTAAAAAGTCAATACGGGAAACCGAAATATAAAGGTGAATAGAAAAAAAGTTGGGGAAAACCCCAACACTTTTTTTTTAAAGGAAATCACAACGAAATATTCGACTTAAACCACTGGTTTGGGGGAAAAACCCGGAAAAACTAAAATGCCCCCAAAAAAGAAATATAAAACAAAAAATTTTACTCCTTTTATAGATCAATTCATTTCTTTTTTAAAAACAAAGCTTTCCCCAATTTCCTAAAGATTTTCTAATTGGGGTTTCTCATCATGTGGAAAATTTTTAAAAAGAAAAAAACCCTTATTTTTAAAATTTTAAAAAAAATTTTCAGATAAAAAACCTAGCTATCGATCTTGAAAAATTCCCCTTTAAATTTTTTTTACTGCTTAAAAAAAACAAAGCGGCTTTTTAAAACCCCAAGCAAAAAACTTTTACGGCCGAGTGATTTAAATTTAAATTTTAAAAATTTTAAAAACGTTCACAATGGTTTAGAATGTTTAACAAAACGTCATTGTCAGTGTTATTCAATGATTTTAGTAGGCAACCTGTCAAAATCTAAATTTTTTAAATATTCAAACCCCCGTTGTTAACTTGGCAATTTTAAAAGGGGGAAATCCACAGGATTTTTAATAAACACATACTTTTCAACAAAATCAATTTTGGGGAGAGTTTTCTTTATATTTCAATTGTCTGAGGCTAGCTAAAATGGGATGTTAAAAGGCGTTCAAAATTATCAGTATTTGCAGAAAACCGAGCACTTAGGGCCCCCTTTTAAAATTTATTTTTTTGACATTTTTTTTTTCGCTTTTTTCCAAAAAAACCTCCCCAAAACTGACCAACTGGTAAAACAAAAAAAATTGATTTTCACCCCCGTGAACTAATATCCTTTGAAAAGTAGGTACTGGACATTTGGGGCCAATTATAAAATGATAAATAAAATTTTCCTGTATGATCTAATGAAAATTTAAATTTATTTGAATTAATTTTTTTTTAACAGATGCTATGATTTTTAAAATTAAAAAAAAAAATTTAATTAATTCCTTTTTTTTCCGCGATTTCAATTTTTTGTGGGGGTTGGAAAAAAAAATTACAGAATTTCCCCCTTTGTAAAGGGTTTCCCCCCCTTAGGGTTTTAAAAATTTTTGACTCATTCCCCATTAAAATTCCCCTTGGTTCTGTTTTTTTTTTTTTTAATATTTTTTTTTTTTTTCACCTTTAACTTGCTAACTTTAAATTTCTAATCGAATTATTTAGCAGGCCCCAAAAAAATATTCAACAATGTAAAACTTGACAAAAACAAAAAAATTTAAAACACTATATTTTTTAAAAATTTCCATCAAATATTTAAACAGCATTTCGTATGGTTTTTACGGGGAAATTCCTTCACAGATAAGGGTCATAAAAATTTTAATGCTTTATTGATGCGTTTACCCCAAATGTTCCCCCCTTCAAACCAAGTCTTCATCTTTTTTCCCCAAAAACAAACTTTATTGGCTTTTTAAATCAACCATTTTCAACCATAATCAATTTAATGTTGGAAAAAAAGGGGCAATTTTTTTGGGGGGGGGTAGTTCTTGCTTTAGAGTTGGACGAGACTTTACTAAATTGTGGGGAATTTTTTTAAAGTTTTTTTAAAAAAATCCGAACAAAAAAATTGATAGAACTCTTAGTTTCCGAGATATATCAAGAAAAATAAAAAAAAATTTAAAAATTTTGGTTTTTTGGGGGGTAAAAGTTCTCTCAAAAAAATTTTGGGGAAAAACCCCCAGATTTTTTATTAGCCCCAATAGACCAATTTAAAAAAAAACTAAATACCTATTTCATGCTTTACAATGTATTTTGATTGGGCATTATTAAACTTACAATGAAATTTTTTTTTTTCGTATTTTATTCTATTTTCTAAAAACTGCATTGAATTTGAATTGGTTTTTTTTTTAAAAATATATTTGTAAAAGTAGAAAATTTTTGTTTTATTTCTTAAATAGTTTTTTTCCCGAAATCCGAAGGCCTCCCGTCCTAAATCCCCCGCGGCAGGGTATATTTAAGGTCAAATTAACAATATTTTAAAAAAATTAAATATTTTTGGTCGCTTAACCCCAATGGGCAAATTTTCCGGTTTGTACTAAAGGGGTCCGAAGAACTCAGGCGGGACTTTTTAAAGTGTCAAGGGAAACCCAACCAATTGAAGGGTAGACAATAAATTTAAACAAATATTCTCAAAAAAATTTTGAATCGTTAGTTCATTCTAAAAAATTTAAAAAATTTATAAAAAGAGTGGACCATGGGGAAGGCCCATAACAAAAAAAGAAATTTTTTTTTTGTGGTTAAAAAAAACAAATAATTAAGTAACACTTTGTTTTATACTGTAGCTTATAAAACTTTTTTTACTGCAGAGTTGATCCGTATTTATTAAATTTAAGTTTTACCAAACTCTTCCAAATGACCTTGTAAGGAACAGGGCTCTTAACAAGGCCGATATAATCAATCAGTCGTTTAACTTAAATCTAATGCCCCCAAACTTAGCACTGTCTTTTTGAAAAAAGAAAATGTGCTTTTTTTCTGTTTTGTCTATTCGGCTGTTAACAAAAACTTTTTTATGCATTTTTTCATGAGATATAAAATAAACAAAATAGGGGTAATGTTTCGTACCAATTTAGCATTGCCATTTTGCACCACGAATAGAAAAAGTACCGTGCTCTGTTGTGCTCAACTTGTTCTATCATGTGCTAATAATATATTTCTAACTTAGTTAAAAAAATGGTTCTTCTCATTTAAATTTTATTTTATTAATAGCACATGATAGAACAAGTTGAGCACAACACAGCACGGTACTTTTTCTATTCGTAGTGCAAAATGGCAGTGCTAAGTGGGTACGAAAAACTACCCCTACCTTTTGTTTATTTTATATCTCAGAAAAAAAAAAAACAAGTTTTTGTTAACGGCACAGAATAGCAAAAGAACAGCACAAACCAGCACAATTTTTTTTATATTTTTTAAAAAGGCAGTGCTAAGTATGGGGACATTTAAAACTAACGTTGTGACAGTCAAAATATCTAGTTCTACTTAAACTACATAAAAAATTTTCATTAATATTAAACATTAAATTCTTACAATAACATATTCATTTAAAAAATACTCAACAAAAGTTACTTGAAGACTATCCTAAAATTAAGAATGTATTAGTGAAAATATTTTTAAAATAATTTTAATTGCATTTATGAAAACGAAAATATTAAATCGACCAAAATGGCCTTCTGGGTCTGTTCTTTGTAAGGCCAAAATGTTCCTAAGGAGGCCAAACAATAAAAATACTTATTATCAATGACAACAATTTTTTTATTTAACGAAACATTTAAATACAATTATTGAAAGCATGATTACAAGTAATAATATTAAGAACATATACATTTTTTCCTTTTCTTGATACTTATTAAAAACTAAAAACTAAATCTTAATAGTTTCGGGAATCCTACCTGTTCCGCATAGGGCTATTGAGCCCTAGAGCAAGGCCCATTCTAATTTTTTTTGATCGGCCTTGCAAGGAGCTATTGGCTTTCTTAGGAAAACTGCCGTTTTTTTGACAGTAATGTAAATAAAGTAATATTTTTTTCTTTAGTACCATAGTAAGTCTTTATATATCATTTCAGAAAAAAAATAAGAAAATAATAGTTTATTTCCTCGAAAACTTACGTTTTTCTGTGAGCGGGTATTAAAATTTTAACGACGACGTCCGCGGTTGACAAATTGAGGGGCCGCATTGACAAAATAGCAGCGCGAGCGACTCGCCGCTACGTGTGTGTCCTTGACTTTATTAGCGTTGTTTTATAAAGAATTTGTCGTCGTATGGCAACAACTACGACTTTTTATTAATTGGCCTTGCAAAGAGCTTGGCCTTCCATGGTCCATCTATCTTATTATTGGTGCATGATACTATTACTCCAGAAGATAAACCCACTTGGCGATTCAATTTCGTACGACGTTGCGCATGGTCACTCGTTGACAAAAATTCTGCTTGTCGGTTGGGAAAGCAGTGTTTAAACCTTTTTTCGTTTATTTATTTTGGTTCTTATGATTTTATATATTTTAGGATATTCTATGGTTTTAATGTTTAAGATATTTCCAATTGCATTTGGGTTTAGATCCGTGCTATGATAATAACCTTTAAAATAAGGTTGAAAAAAATATAAATGCCCGTTTGCAAAAAGAAAAAAGAAGAAAAAAGATTTTTATTTAAATATTTTAATTTAAAAAATGCAATATAAAAAGTCTAAATTAATTTAATAATAAACTAATAACACTTTATAGCGCAAAAAAATGATTTTGGTTTTATTTAAAAAATTTATTACCTTTAGACAATCTGTGAAAAATTAGTAATATTTTGTTATTTAAAAAAAAAAAAACAAAAAAGTTATTATAATATTGTGAAATTTTTAAAATTTTATTGGTTTTATCAACTAAAGGATATCTTATTTTTTATATTCTTTGGGAGGGTGTTAAGAAAAACACTTAATGTTTAACAATTCTGTTTATTTTTTTAAGAATATATTAGTCTTGAAAATTAACAAATTTACCAAGAAAACCAAATTTATTAATCTTTTTATAATTTTCCATTTTCTTTTTTCTTTGTTTTTTTTTTTATCTCTTTTAACATTAGTTTTAAAATAAATTTGGCTAAATCCTTTGCGATTTTAAATAATTTTTAGTCAACTTTAATGACTCCCCGTTAAAATTGTTAAAAATTGGTCAGTTCCTTATGTTACAAAATCTTTTCTTTAAAAAATAAAAAACCATACCAAACCATCAAATATCTAAATCGAAATCGGAAAGCCATATTAAAACTCGCTGTTTCTGGGGAAATTTGTCATCGAGTGACGTCGGCGTGCAAAGGATATACTTATTCATGGCGTGGGTTTATCTTCTCGAGTAATAGTATCATGTTATTGGTGTAACCGACTCACGACGCAAAAGTAGAGATAGTCTTCTCGCTACTCATGCAGTAAGGGACGAAAGAGTAACACTAAAGAAACATACATATACAAGGCTTCTCCTCTGATCAATATTAGCTGTCATTTCAAAGACCTAAGTGGTCCGAAAAAAATTTTTTAAAAAAAATGAAAAGAGTGGAAAATACCTATTTTTCTTTTCAACAGAAAATTAGAGTCCCCCTTATGACTTTATTCAATAAAATTTATATCAATAAATAAAGAAGATTTTCCAATCAATTTTCTATTCCTATATTCATCCAGGCGTTCCAGTGTAATAACAGAGTGTGTATTTAAAACTGATTTTCCCTTTCTTTGCTTTACCTGCTGGAAAATGGTTTGAAAATTTAATTTTATATTAAACTTTAAACTTTATGATTATGTTTAGAAACGGGAAACATAATAAAACCAGTTTTCCTATACCAAAGATTGTCGTAAAAGCAATTAAAACTTGTGATATAGTGCAGAAACTAGTTTGCTGACTTACGGAAAATTTGGTAGTATGTCTACAGGTGGGGCTGACAAGAAGATAACGAAAAGTAATAAAAAGTTTTTGCCTGTTTAGAAAATACGAATTATAATAAGAAAATTTAATTTTGCTGTACTAAAATGATATTTTGCGTAAGAGTAACGACCCCTTTATTCTGCTTAATATGGATCAAAAACTATATGGTTTTGGTTGGATATATGATGTGGCAAAATAAAGAAAAAAAATTTAAAAAAACATTTTTTTCTTTAATGTAATGAGATGACTTTGATAATATTGATCGTAGAAAAAAATGTAAAAAGAGGCATCCTAAACCACCGAGGCAGGATGACAGATGTCAAATTTGACACTTAGGATGCCGATCTGAAAACATTTTATTGGACCTTTTTAGTTTTCAATCCCATCTTTTTACTTTATCGAGTGAGACTTTTGCATATACAGGGTGTATCATAAAGAATTGTAATGTTTTTTTTCGGAATTCCCAAATTTGGACATGCGAAATCGACTCCCTAGGGTCAAAAACTCCTAATCTCAAATTTGGAAATAACTGTACCGGGTGTCCAAATAAGAAAGGACGCGTCTGTAACTTGTAAACTATTTATCGCACATCGTTGGGGAAAATTATTTTTAATAAAAATGGCCAGGAGAAATAGCTGAAAATTATTTTCAAGTTTCTTAAACTACCACAAGATGGCGCAACTGCAGCGGTAAATTAAAAAATATTTTTTTGCTCCTAGGTACAATTTTGATAACATCAGCAAAAACTCTAACCAATTCTGCATCAGTTTGGTTAAGGACTTTTTGTCGTATTGCCAATAATAAGGGTGGGGGAAGATGATAAATAATGCAACTTTTAAATAGCTCAATTTCCTACTTCTTTTATCGATCGTGGTTTAAGCAAGGAAGTTTAAAGGTGTATGGAAGCCCAATTCTATGGCCCATTCGATCAAAAAATGTCCAGCCCAGTATGAAAATAACTGTCAGAGTTGGCCCCGCCGATTCTGCGCAATAACAAAATTCCACGAAATAATTTAATGTGTTAGCCAACACATTATAATTTTATGAGAGCCGGAGTACTGTTTTTTGGATTGATCAAAACCTTCTTATTTTAGTGATTAGTGTTTATTAAATTGTGACTATAATTTTGTGTTTATTGTTTGTTACTTATAATATCGTAACAAAATGACTAGAGGTTGTATGGTTTTGTCTTGCAAATTCAAGGGTAACATACCCGTTTTTTAACTTTAGGTAAGTATTTTTATATTTAAATTAGGTGCTTTTTTTAAGACGTAACGTTAGGTAACCAATAAATAATAAATATCAATTATGAATAATGAAAAAGAAAATTTCATAGGAAATATTATGGGAAAAATAAACAATCTTCTATCTTTTAGATGATTTCCACAATGTTTGTGTATTTCTGTGGATTATTAAAAAAAAAAAGGTTTACAATTAGGATTTTATTTCATTTAATAATTTAGTACACTCTTTTAAATGATCAAAATTATTGATTATTTGGGGGACCAGGCAAATTTTTTTACTTTTTGAATGAAAAAAAATACAATTTTGGTACGGTTTTTTGGGGGGCCTGAAAAAATCTAAAAAAAAAACGGCAATGTTTGTTTTTTGAATATTATATCAAAATTGAATATCAAATAACCTTATTTAATATTCCCCCTTCTTTTTTCACAAAATTCTTTATTTTTTCACTAAATTGGGACACAATATTTTAAAACACCTTTAAAACTTTTTTTTATGTTTATTTTACCCTTTTTTCACTTTTATTTTTTTAAACAAATATGGTGCTGCCTTTGAACTTAAAAAATTCCCAATTTAATGGAAAAAGATGTAAATAAAAAAAAATACAAGGTTTTAAAAAGGGGTTTTAAAAATGTGGCCACTTTGTGTAAAAAAAATTTCAAAAAAAACGATATAAAAAGAGGTTAGTTTAATTTTCAACTTTTGATGAAAATCTGGGAAAAAAAACGTTGCCAAAAAAACAGATTTGTTTAGCCCAAAAAATTATACAAATTTGATCAAAATCGGAGGAGGGCCCTTTTGAGACAATACCCTTTGTTTAAAAATAAATTAGATTTTTTTGGGTTTTTTAATTTTCTTATCAACTTTTTTAAACTCACATACTTTTTAAAAAATATTTAACGGATACTGTTACAATGGATACTCAGATACCCAAAAAGGGTTTCTCTTTTTAACCACATTCTTTTTATGAATGTTTGTTATTAGTGAAAAATATATGCCCAAAAAGCAGTTATAAAAATTTTCACTTTATGTAAAACCGAATCTTAGGATTAGTTAAACATTTACACTATCTTGCCCTTCTTTTTTCACAAAATTGGTATAAGTACATATAATACTATCATAATTTGAAATTTATTTTAAAAAATCTTTTTTTTTTTATTTACAAAGATTTTGGTAAAAATAAAAAATTTCCCAAAATTTACCATTTAAATAGAAGGCAGTTTTGGCCCCCTTTTTTTTTTTCCCATATTATATCCAGATGATATAAAATCTAATATTACACAATAATTTTAAATATTCTATAGTAAAATCCTTTAATAACCAACAATTTTTGTGCAAAAAATAAAAAAAAGTGAATGTTGGAATTTGACATTTGTGATTCTTTTATAATAGTAACAAAGAATTATGGAAATCCGGCCCTGACCTACTATTTTCATTGGCAAATTCCGCGGGGCCAATCCTATTCCCGCTGTCCTGCACGCCTGGACAATTTTTTTTGTTCTACAGTATTGGGCTTCCTTACCCCCTTAAACTTCCTTGGGTTTAAGTGGGTACTCGGTTAAAACAAAATTTAAATTTTTTAAATGTCTCCTTTTCGGTGTCGGCTATTTTGTATAAACCAACTGGGGCGTTCTTTAAGAAAATTTGTTTTTCAAGTTTGTCTCAAAAAAGTTGAAAAGACGATATATTTTATTGCAGGTAAAGAAGAAAAAAAATACCTACCTTTGGGCCCAAAACCCGGTTTTGATATCTCATTTTTACAGTTATTTTAAAGTAACCTTTTTTCCTTAAAAAAATTTTAACAATTCCAAAACACTTGTTGTAACAAAAAAAAAGAATACTTATGTAAAAAAAATAAAAAACTAAAACTATTTAAATTTTTATTGTATCTACTAAAAAAAATTAACAATCAAAACATGAAAATGCGTGATCAAAGCTTTATTAACTCTACTTTAAATATTGGTCAGAAGTTTTGGGAAAAAAAAACAAGTAAAAAAAGATTGGAAAACTCAGATTTATTTAAGTTAACAGTTTCAGTTCCAATTAAATTTTTGTAATGGTCTAATGTCATGAAAAATGAGAATTTTGAAGTAGCATATAACATTTTGCCTTTATTTATTTAAAAATTGATGAAACTGACAACTGTAACAAATAAGTCATGTCGTTTTCCAATCTTTTTTTCTTGTTTTTTGTCCAAACCTACTTAAGTAAATTTAAACCAAAATTAAAAAACCCCAATTACCCTTTTTATGTTTTGATTTTCATTCCTTTCTAGTGGATACAATATAAAATTTTAAAACAAAAATTTTACCTAATAAGCATTTTTTAAGAAAATAATGATTTTTTTAATTTTAAATTGGGTTGCACCATCTCCGTTGTTTTAGAAACTTGAAAAAATTTCTAACTATTTCTTTTTACCCTTCCAAAAATATTTATTTCCCCAAGCTGTGCGATAAATATTTCGAATACAGCGGCGTTTTCTTATTGGACACCGGGAAAATACTAATCCCTTTTTTTTTCCAAAAAAAAACTTTTTTTGATTTTCGAATTTTTTTGGGGTTTAAAACTTGCCGGAATGGTTTAATTTTTTTTTTTTTTTTCTTATTTCGGGAAAAATAAAAATCAACCGAGATATCATCGTTAGAAGTTTAAATTTGTAACTGTAACTCTTCAACTTTTAAAAATAAGAGGTTTTTAAAAACGTTAATGACCTTATAGCCCTTAAAATTACCTTTTAAATGATTTTCTTTGTCCCAACAATTGGTGCATTAGATAAACATTTAAGAGGGTTTACTTATACACCCAGATATGGCTTGGTAATAAAAATATTCGTCCAGTTGATTGGGGATGGGTTAATATTAAAAGATCTTTACAGCCAATTAAAACTGCAAATCCACCTGCACCAGATAAAATACTTAAAATTATATTTTGCAACTGAAAAAAAGGCTGCGGTGCCTCTTGCGGTTGCGAAGAATTGGACTATTTTGTAATGCAACATGTGGAACATACAACGGTGACAAATGTCAGAATTGCCCTCCCATAGATCATGAAGAAAAGGTTGATTTTGATAACAGTTCTGATGAAAAATAGTTTTCAAATTTTCATTAATTATAATTTGATAAAATGGACAACCTGTATATGAGTATGCAACATTATTTACTAAGGTTACTAACATTTTCTAAAAATTTCTAAAGCACGTACGGTGATATTAATAAAATGTTGCAATTTAATTTAATATCTATTTCCTTTTAATCACTGGTTGAGTAAACAATATGTTCACGCATGACGGAAACCATTCGTACGTGGACGATTACATGACTCATCTTACTCTACATTTTTAGTCAATATTTTTTACAGGGTGTCCCAAAAATTGGTCCCGAAGGTTATTTAAGCTTTTTTTTAAAGGGGTTTTTTTTGGGTTTTAAAAGGTTTAAAAAAAAAGATTTTTTCATTAATTTTTTCCTTAATATGCCCAGAATATGGTGGTAAGATATTCAGCCATTTAAAATCAATTAGAAGAGGCATGTGTTCGGAGCGCTAAGCTAAGCGCTGAGAGTTCTGTCGGCTTGATACCTGAGACCCTTCTATACAAAAGTATATTGTATACAAGTACAGACAACTTTAAACAAGTTTGGGAAAAAATTGATGTAGTTATTTACGTTGTAAAATTTAGTTTAGTTTTGGTATCGCAGATTAATGGTAAGTTGGAATTTTTATAGTAAATCTGTACTTGAAACTTCAAACGCGTTTTTTACAACTATGTTTTTAAAACTTTCCTCCATCATATCACAAGAACGGCTTGACCGATTCACTTCAAATTTATAGGGTTGACTCAGCACATAAAGACGCACGAAATGATGTATTATCACCCCAAAATTTAAAATATTTCTTTTTTTTTAACAAGAAGTTGACAAAAAATACACGAAATTCGATTTTTTTTTCTCAAAGTCTGTGAAAAGTCCAATTTTCAAAATTTTATTTTCATAATAGTTCGTTCCATGTATTTAACCTTAAAGATTAAAACGCCGATTTTTTTAGTTTCAGATAAGCCAATCAGCTCATTTTGTGGTGGGAGTGAGGATCCATTTTTTTGATTCAGGTGTCTTCAAACTTTGGTTCTAATAAATATTTTTTAGCTAAAAATTTATATGTATACTTTTAAAACTCTTATAAAGAAATGATGGACACTTCAAAGTTCTATCTCTTTATTGATCCTCACAAAAGAATCCCAAAAAATGTATAAAAATCAGACCGTCAAACCAGAGAATCCTCTTAAAGGGCCACTTCTACAACAGCGAACATGATTTTGCCCTTGAGACAATAAATTGTACAGGTTTTCGGGAGCTCCAATCTAGTATTAAATGAAAATCTGTCTCCTTTTATGCTTGCTCCCTAAATCTGACTCAGAAACTACCTAATAACGCGAACTCAGCAACACAGCGCAACACGTGCAGGGCAGTCACAAAGGATGTGCTCCATCGTCTCATCTTCTTGTTTACAACCTCTACACAAAGGTGTGTCGTTTATAACCATTCTAGACGAAGGTTCGCCCTGGACATCGTCAAGTAATGTTTAGCTGTATATCTGTCGGGATAGTTCAGTAACTCCCTGGAAAAGTCACAGTTTACTGTTTTATCCCATCGTCTTGTAAACTGCCGATGAGAGTATCTTTTGATTAGGTCCCTCATCGTAGACTCAGTCTGACCTATGAAAGGTTCGGTTCCAAAAGGTTTGGTCCCGGCAGCCTTCCTGGCCAACGAGTCAGCGATGAGGTTGCCTTTGGAGTGAGCGTACACTTAGCAACTTCCTTAACTTTTAAAAAATCTGTATTGAGAATTTACCAGAATTTTTATACAATGGGACCGCTTTGGTCTTAGTCCCGAGGTATAGAAACTGAGTGTGCGCAGCCCTATTGACCCCCATTAACTCGCAGACCGTCTGAACCAAAAAAAGAAAAACCCCTAAAAAATTTAAATCCTTATCTTCGTTTCGATGGCAAGTATACCATCATTCCTAACCCTAGAACTACAAACCGGGGTAGATGTCTACCTAGGTTAATCTTGATAAGTAAATAATAATAAGTAAAATCGTAACTGTACTTTTTGAATATTTTTATATCTGTTAAATTTATCGCTTTTTACATATTTTCCATGAGAGAAACAGAAATAGATCCTTGAAAACCAATATTTTATGGATATTTATTTGACTTTTTTGACAAAACATCACGATGGTATATTTTTTCGTAAAGCTTATTTGCCCAATCAAATTGTGATTCAAAATAGGGCCCAAGTAAGCATAAAATTGGCTATTTAGTTTTATTGTTTTAATTGGTCTATTAGGGTGCTAATAACAGTAATCTGTGGTTTCCCACCAAAATTTTTGATGGGAGAATTTTTTACAGCCCAAAAACCACGAATTTTTTGAACTTTTTTCAGTTTTTTCGATATATCTCGGAAACTAATAGTCCTATCGATTTTTTTATTCCATACTTTTTAAAGAACATTTAATTTCCTACAATCCTCACTAACTAAAGTATCATCTAATTCTAACAGCAAGCAAGCTACAGCCCGTCATAAATTGTCTATTTTGCCAACATTGCAAAAAATCACCAAATCCTCCTATTAGCTCCTTCATATTTCTTTATAAGTCGTCCAAAGTATTATAAGAATCATAAAATTAAATATGGTTGAAAATGGTTAACTTAAAAAAGCCATAGCATTGGTTTTTAAAGCGGAGGAGTGAAGGAAGGAGGGGCGTAGGTAGGACAGTGTTACGATCTTAGGTATGACAAGACAAAATCATAACTCTGATTACACCAAATACAATTTAAAAACAAAAATAAATTGTTATCTACAGCCCGTCGCTTATACTTTCTAAGAGGTATTTAAAGTTTTGGTTCCACGACTGGGGTATACAATGTGTCCCTAAAATAACCTATACATTCATTTAAAATTCGGGTTATTTTTCTCGAAAAAAAGCCTGGATCCGTCGATTTTTTATTTTGGTTGGGGTTTTTGGCATGGTAATTTTATGTATACAGTGTTACCGAAATAGTTAATTTTTTAAAATTGAAAAATAAAACATATTAATATAAGTAAATAAATTTTAATATAAACCTACTTAACATAAAAACCAATTCTTAAAATTAGCAATAGCTTGCAAAACAAAATAAATATTTAAAAATGAATCACGAATAAAATTTTAGGCTAATAATTCTAAATCAGAACTACTTGATTCTTCAATTAAATTTAAGTTACGAAAAATCTAAAGAAATAGGGAAATCCACAGGATTTTTAATAAACACATACTTTTCTAATTGAGTAGAGTGGAGTTTTCCTAAGATTTAAATTTTCTGAGGCAGGCTAGCTAAATGGAGATCGGATGTTAACAAAGGCGTTCTAATTATATCAGTTTTCGCAGATATTCTAGAGCACTTACGGGCATTATTAAATCGAATTTTTCGACATTCTTTATGTTTTGCTTCCAAAGCATCCTCCGAAAGCTGACCAACTGGTAAGTCAAAAAATTCGATTATATCACCCCCGTGAACTAATACCTTATGAACTGTACTGGGCATATAGTGCCAATTATACAATGATAAATATAATGTTCTTGTGGGATCTAATGAAAATTTAAATTCATTTGTATTAATTTTCTAGCCAGATGCTATGATTTTTAAAATGAAACAAACATTTTCAATCAATTAATTCACAACTTATTCCTGTGATTTCTGCACTTATTTGTGGGTTATGGAAAAAACGCCTAGCAGTATTTCCATCATGTGTGGGGCCATACACAGGCTTAGGTTTATCAATTATTAAACCCATTCTAGATTAAAATTTACATTGGATTCGTTTGTTGTTGTTTTTAAATATTTTTTTATTTTCTTCGCCTTTGACTTTTAATTTCTAATCGATATGATATGTGCATCAGGCACTTAAAAAACGTATTCAACAATGTAAACTTGACAAACCAATATATTTGAAACATTATATTAAAACACTTCAATCAAATATGGTAAATAGCATTTCGTATGAGATTTTTACAGAATTGCCTTCACAGATAAGCTCATAAAGTTTTAGTGCGTTAATTGATGTGTTGATAATATGTTCTCAATTTCGAACTAAGTCTTCATCTTTTTTCAAAAATACAAATTTTATTGGGTTTTTTAAGTCAACAATTTTTAACCCTAATCAATTTTATGTTTCTTATAATACTTTGGACGAGTTATAAAGAAATATAGGAGTCAATAGGAGGATTTGGCGATTTTTTTGTTGGCAAAAATGGACAATTTTTGACGGGCTGTAGCTCGCTTGCTGTTAGAGTTGGACGAGACTTTAGTAAATGAAAATTGTAGAACATTTATTGCTCTTTAAAAAAGTACAAAATAAAAAAGTCGATAGGGCTATTAGTTTCCGAGATATAAAAAAAAAAGTTCAAAAAATGTTTGGTTTTTGGGCTGTCAATAGTTCTCCCATCAAATATTTACGTAGATTACTGTTATTAGCACCCTTGTGGACCAACTAAAACAATGAAACTAAATAGCCTATTTCATGCCTACTACTATTTGATTGGGCTATATGTGTCCTATTTAAAATCCCGATGAAAATTTGTAAATTGGTTGTTTAGAAAAAAAGTTATAAATTTTTGTTCGTTAAATTACGATTTGACTGTTTTTCAGTACCTATAGATATTTAAATCAATTTCTAACCAACTAAATCTTGATAAAATTGAATTTGCACTTTACCATTCCCTTAGGCATAAAAAAACGAAAAAATTCGAGTAGTCATAAGTCAGATTACTGCTTTCAGAACGGTTTTAAAATCAAAAATCCCATGGCGTAATTATTTACCCCGGTTTGTAGTTTACAGGTAAAAAAATTGGTTTGTAGTTCTAGTAATTAAGTAGCAGTAATTAAAATTAAAAGCACCCTCAGTCTCATTACCCCGGGTCCAGGACCGAACGATCCACTGTATAAAGGTTTGTGGCCAGTACCTTACAAAAACTTTTTAAAACATGAATCCGCCACAACAATATATATAGTCCAGGAGGCCACCGCAAAAATGCTGGCCAATAAGAGATAAGCATGAAACATTTTTTTTTATATTACTATGAACTATAGTCAATTCAAAGTAGCACTGCTGCCTCAGCTCAGCGGGTTTAAATTGTTTTTTTTACTTAAAATAAATCGTAAAAAATCGTTTTTTTAATATAACTCAAAAACTATTAATTTTAGGAAAAAAAAACATATAATCAAAGTTAATGGCCTATAAAAATACGTAATTTTTGTTTATAAATTTTTTTGGTAGCTCTTTTAGTTTTTGAGACAATAACGATTTAAATTTAAAATAAAAACGCAAATATCTTAAAAACTAAAAGAGCTACGAAAAAATGTATTAAACAAAAAATATGCTTTTTAATAAACTTAATAAAAAAGGTTATACCGGGTGACAACGAAATCACTACCCAGCCCTTCATTTTCTTGAATAAAAACATATGGCTTTCAGATTTTAGAATGACATATTATATTAAAAGATGCTGATTTTGGATATTATAAAATGTGCCTATGACTTCCGGTTTAACCGGAAACGACATCAACTTTAATTTTTTTAATGGAACACCCTGTATATTTTTCAAAATTTGGTTTCGAAGGATCATTCCTGATATAAAATCTAAATTATATCCTATACCTATCTCTGCTAGTTTTTAAGAAAATGGCGATTAAAGATGTCCAAACTACCGCACATTAGGTAGTTTTATGGGAAAACAAATTAATGATATAAAAAATTATTATGTCTAATTTATTTTTTTGCAGACTCTATCTGTGGAGGTCATAATAAAACTACTTCCTGCTTTACCGGAAGTGCTGCAAAAATTGACCTTTCTAATAATGTTACTTCAAAAATTTAAATGCAACACCCTGTATATTTTTTAAATTTGTATTCTACGGGTCATTCCTGATATAAAATCTGTATAATATCCTATACCTATTTTTGTTAGTTTTTGAGAAAATGGCGATTGAAAATTTCCAAACGACCGCATATTATGCAGTAGTTATAAGGAAACAAATAAATGTTAGAAAATTAATGAGCCTAAAATAATTCAGGCCGTCTCTTTGGAGCAATTTTGTTATTTTAATATTAGTTTTTTATTTAAGTAGTTAATTAAAAAGTGATTTGAATTAATTAAAAAAAAAATTAAATGTTTCTAACGTTTATTTGTTTCCCCTATAAGTGCATAATATGCGTCTTTTTTGGACATCTTTAATCGCCATTTTCTCAAAAACTAACAAAGATAGGTATAGGATATTATACAGATTTTATATCGGGAATGACCCGAAAGAATCCAAATTTAAAAAAATATACAGGATGTTGCATTACATTTAGAAATTTTTGGGGAAAAAAATTATTTTCGCAGTACTTCAAAAAAAAACCGGAGTAGTTTTATGACCTCCACGATAGAGTCTTCAAAAAAAAATTAAATTAAACATAATATTTTTTATATCATTTATTTGTTTTCCCAAAAAACTGCATAATGTGCGGAAAGTTTGAACATCTTTAATCGCCTTTTTTTCTCAAAAACAGAGATAGGTATAGGACATAAATATACTTTTTTATATCAGAACTGATTCGTAGAACCCAAATTTTTAAAAAAAAAATATCCCAGTTATTCCATTGAAAAAATCAAAGTTGATGTCGTTTCCGGTTCCGGAAGTGATAGAACATGTTATAATATTCAATCAGCATCTTATGATATGTTATAGCATCCTAAAATTTGAAAGCAATATGTTTTTATTCAAGAAAATAAAAGGCTGGGTAGTGATTTCGTTGTCACCCGGTATACATTTTTAATAAAATAAGTAATAAAGGAGATATAAACAAAGAAGTGATTTTGGCCAAAAATTTCGCTAATAACAATATTTTTTAGTACAAGTAAGTATACTAACTCAAAATTATGTTTATTAAAAGCTAGTATATTCTTACAAGAATGACGTAGAAAACACTGGTTCGTCAATTTTATCGTTTTATAAAACTTTTTAATACGAGAAATATCGAGAGTACTTTAAAAATTAAAGCGCTTGTAATAGAAAAACTACAAAAAGTTTTATAGCACTTTTTAATAAACAAAAATTATTAAGAGGACTTTAGAAAGTATAGCACTTATATAGAAAAATTATCAAAAGTTCTAAAGCACTTTTTAATAAAAAAAAACTCGTGAAAATTACTTAATTAATTATTAAACGCTTTGAAACACGAGTGTAGTGGAGCAGTACGAGAACTGACAACTAAACGTGTCGAGGAAACAAAGCAATGCACTAGAGTTATTTTCCTAACAAGTGCGCAAAGTGATACTTTTTAGGTCACTTTTTTAAATTCACTTTGCGCAAGCGTTAGGAACAAAATTTTTCCTACGAGCGTCAGATAATACCAATATTAAAGCAATGATTATTTTTTAAATTATGTTTAATCTGAAAGAAGTACTACAACATATTTATAAATGGGAATTATTTGTTGATAACATTTACAACAAAAGAACAGTTATTAGCATATTGTAAATTAATTGCAGAACCTGTAATTTCATTTAGCGGGTGGCTTATGAAAGCGCTTATTGTACGGCTTGATGAAGGTTGACTTAGCTCAGGAGGGGAGTTGTTCATGGTCAATATTTTATTCGACATATCCTTTTTCTGATTTGTGGATTCATCAATGTAGCTCTCAGCTACAGCCGTTGATTTCCAGCCCCCAAGTCGCTTGACATTGGTAATTAGTTCTCCAGAATCCGCTAACATAGTCGCAGAGGATCGACGAAAACTATGTCCAGTGTACTCTTCTGGATTTTTTAATTTTAGGTATGCAGCAATTTCTAAAGGCATTTTACCTATTGAATTTATTCCACACATTGCGTACTGCATGCTCCTTGTTTATACTGGACAAAAAAACGTCTGTGTGGGGTATGTGGTTTTCGCAAATTTGCATATTTACGGTACAATTGCAGATAAAGTCCGTTATTTGTTTCATCGGACACTACAAAGATTCTGGAAGTGTTATTTTTACTGTCAGGAATTTTCACCACTATCAAATTTTCATTATCCTGTATGTCATCAATCATTATTTTTGTAAGTTCATCTCTCCTACAAGCACCGGCTAATCCAAAAATTGTAGCAACTTTTATTAGAAGGTAAATATTATCAGGTGCTTCTTTCATGAATCTTGAAACTTCTTCTTTGCTAAAGTTTTGATTTTTTTGGCCGGTATCCCATGTTTTGGTGTTTAAGTAGTGATGTTAGCTTGAAATATGAACTTAAATCAAGGTTCCTTTTCACTTTGAGGACACATTTTAACATAGAGTACTTACTCCATAAAGTATTAGGTTTATATGTTTTTTTCAAATCCGCAAAATAGGCCAAGAACACTTCTTCTTTAATACTTTTTGTCCCCTTGCTGGAGCACCAGTTTTCGAAATGACTATATTGATTCTCATATTTTTCACGAGATTTTGCTGGTAATAAATTCAAACTTACGGTGGTAATTGTCTAGAAAGTGGCCGCAACTCCGATTTTGACCAAATTTGGTATACGTGGGTTTTTTTGGGCGCTGATCACGAATATGAAAATCTTTTTTGGCGGAAACGTTTCGTTTTCGAGATATCCATCATCAAAGTTGAAAATCAAACTAACCTCATTTACCCTATTCCTCCTTCTTTTTCTACAGAATTCTTGATTTTTACACTAAATTGTAACACAATAGTTAATAAACACCTTTTAAAAACTTGTTTTTATATTTATTTTATACCTATTTTTCATTTAATTGTAAAAATTCACTTTCAAACGCTGCAACCAGGTATACAATATATACAAAATGGCCGCCCCGTTTGAAAGTGATACTTGGCAATTTAATGAAGAAAAATGTGTAAAATAAACAAAAAAAAGTTTTTAAAAGGTGTTTATAAAATATTGTGTGCCACTTTAGTGTAAAAATCAAGAATTGTGTACAAAAAGAAGGGGGAATATAGTGTAAATAACGTTAGTTTGCAAATGAAAAACTGCATTTGTACATTGAAAAATTGTGTTTTGAAGCAGTAAGTAAATTAGTAAGTGCAATAATTTCTATTAAAAGTATTGAATGTCTTGATAAAGTAGATAGCTTAATAAATGTTTTAAAAGTTTAACGCTAAAGAAACTATATACATTTTTTTTATGTTGAAAATATGATTAAAATTTTCTTCAGATTGTTCTGAAGTATATATATATATAGTGCCATATGAGATCGAGAAATGTTAAGCGTCCTGCCAGATATAAAACACCCAGATAGATGAGACACTTTTTTTCAATAAAATAGACCTTGAATTTTCTTTTAGTTAAAGTTTTAAGTGGTTCGGAATGGGTACAGTTATTGGACCAAAAAAATAAATAAATAAAATATCCGTGCCACCAGGTTATCCCTCACTGCCTCGAAGCAAATGTGTTTTACAATTAGTTTGTTTCATTTAATAAATAGAACATTTTGAATCGATTTTTAGATAAATTGGAGTTGATATACTTACTTGTCCCAATAAATATTGTTATTGGCGAAATTTTTGGCCAGATTAAATTTTTTCCTTTACTAGTTATTTTAATAAAAATGTGTATATTACCTTTTTTATAGAGATTATTAAAAAGCATATTTTTTGTTTATTGCATTTCTTCATAGCTCTTTTCTTTTCTCAATCGTTAATATCTCAAAAACTAAAAAGGCTACAGAAAATTTTATTAAACAAAAATTAGGTAGTTTTATTAGGCCGTTAATTTTAGTTATATATATTTTTTCTTAAATAAATAGTTTTCGAGTTATATTAAAAAACCGATTATTTACGATTTTTTAGGTAAAAAAAAATGTAATGTGAATCCGCTAAGCTGAGGCAGCAATACGGCTTTAAATTGACTATAGTTCATAGTAACATAAAAAAGATGTTTCATGCGTACTCTTATTGGGCAGCTTTTTTGCGGTGGCCTTCTGGACTAATCAAACATATCTAAATTCCTTAATTTTTGCAAAGCAGTATACATCAGTATAACCGACGACAGACACAAGCACGACATTCCTGCAACCTGCTGACCCCTGCCGAGGCCTTCGGAACGGCCTTGCGTAATTCCATTTGTGGCCATTATTTCTATCCTTCTTTGTGGCCCTAATTTATTTATTTCCACCAGTTTCCTTATTGTTCTTGTTCGTTTCGGCATTGTTATGAAAAGTAATATCGATCCATCGATTCAAGTGCTTATTTGGTATTCCGGGCGATTGTTGCGTGAAAAATGCATCGCTCGCTGAAGATTAATCTTTATATGGGGAATTTTATAATAACCGTTATGGATTTATGTCAATTTTTTCCGAGAAGTATTAATCAATCATATAGGATAGAAATTTTTAACAAGATGTGGTATTTGAAAATAATTTTGTTTTGCAGAGGCGAAATAGGATCACATTCTCACTGCCAATAAAGTAACATCAATACGAAAGTATAGTATCATGCTTTGAGTCTCTATTTTTCTTGCAAAGTCCATAACATTTTGGTCCATATCGACCCAATGCATGAGGTATGGCGCATAAATTTCACCTATCCCGGCTAAAGAATATATTTAAATAATTTATTAATATATGTATGTGCAACTGTTTCTAAATGTATTGCGCGTGGAAAAAGTCTAGGAGGCATCGGCGCATGCGCATGAGTACCGAAAACTATTCCACCACAATTTTTTTAAACGATCGGAGCCGTCTTGATTAACTACTGGAGGCAGCGCAGCCTCATGGGCTTTTTCTGCCTAATCTCCCATTGTCTTTTATATCAATCCTCCCATTAGTCTTGTTCCTTCTACAAGTCTGTATAACCCCGAGACTGGTTGGTTGATATATTCCTGTGGGCTCATTTCCGGTTGCCCAAATAATGCCTGTCTTTGTGATTCAATGCTTTACATTCGCACAGGATATGGTAGGATGTTTCTTCCCCCTCGTCGCACATTCTGCAACTTGGGTCCCCATTGTATGAGCCTATCTTGTGTAGGTGCCCTCTTAGGATATCATGCCCTGTTAGCAACCCTACTGTTATGCGAAGTTTTCTCCTACTTTGTCGGAGTAGTCCTTCCTTCGTTCTTTTGGATGGGCCTCTTAAGGTATGTTTTCCTTCCACGCGGCGGTCGCATGCGACCGCCCTGTCGACTAACGCATGCGGCCGCCGTTTAATCAGGTGGTTTCTTAGGACCGCGGCTCAAACTCGCGATAGCAAATTATTAGTGAAAGGGAATAATCTTTGGTAAGAGTCGTGATGGATGATCTAGCAATATATTTATTATTAGAAGAAAAAGAGGATGACGAAATACTATTACAATTAGCCAATCTGAAACATAGCAATGCCTCTATAAATCCAATATTTCAGCAAAGAGGCGATGAGGGTTGTTATACTACATTAATAAATCGACATCTGCAACAGGATGAAGTAAAATTTAGAAAATATTTTAGACTGAATAAAGCAGAATTTAGTTTTATTCTTGACTTAATAAAAGACGATATAAAGTCCGACCCAGACAACAGAGTTGAATATCCAATAACCCCAGACGAAAAATTAGCCATTGTATTAAGGTAAATCTGTACAGGGTGTACCAAATTCGAGTCTTATCATTAGGATCTCGGAAACTTGAAGAGATACGAGGTCGGTTTAATGAAGGCAAAGTTGCGCAATATGATGCTAATCAAAATGCCACCTTAGAACTTTAAAATTTTCGAATACTTACTTTTGGAAAAAACCGATTATTCGCAATTTCGTTCTTATTTTTTATGACTTTATTTGAATCGATGTAACAAAATAACTTTTACATTTCCATTGCTACGTTTTCTGTTCTACAAGATAGTGTTATTAGATTTATACACCGACGTTTCGTCTTTGAGCTGTCATCATCAACTGTTTTTTTTAAATAGGCCCTTTTTTTTTAATTATGTATTTAGGCTATTAAGTTCCCAAAACCAATAATGTTTTGCACTTATTCAAAAAAAATTTATATTAATGGCAATTTTCATAAGAAACCATATGTTAGAGGGGTCGTATTTTTTTGGCAGGATCGGGGGAAAACATTAAACTTATTTTTGAATAATGCAAACTTTGGGATCTCATTTAAAAAATAAAGTTTCAATTTTTAAAAATTTAAAAAAAAAAACACCGGACATTTCACACAAAACAACACAAACAAAATATCAGTCGAGCCGACTACTACCGCTTCAGCAGTCCAGTCGTATCAATCGCAGTCGTTGACAGCGGACGCATACGACGGCCGTTTGAAGAAACCAGGAAATTTAAAAACATGGTGGGAGTGCTTTGCCGCTAACGTAGCGCGTTGACGCATGCGGGGGCCCGCGGGGAAGGGAAACATACCTTTATGAAGCTTTTTCCATGTCTTATTCTACTGGGTTTTCCCCCAGTATTCTTCGTGTTTGTTTCGGATCCTTTCCCCCTGGTTTTCCTCGCCCTGGGGTTTTTGGGAGGTGTTTTTGCGCGATGACCCCCTTTCTCGCTAGCTCATCCGCTTTTCGTTGCCTTCTATCCCCGAATGTCCTGGTCCCCACAAGGATTCTCTGTTCCCTTCCCCCAGGACTTCCAGTTTTTTTTGGCACTCCCGTGTCAACTTGGACGTTTTTTAGGGAACAGTGCCCCCGTCGCCGCTGTTTTATAGATCCGCTTTTTTTTTAAGCCCCCGTTTTTTTTTTGCAATAAAAAAATATATTTCCGGAAATAAGAACTGTGTTTCCCCAGTGGAATAAAATTTTTTTATTTCACGTACACCCCCCAGCCCCGCTCGGTTTGGAACGATCCGTATACCAGATGATGTCTCCAACCGTGCCGGGAGTTCGGGTTTCTGCCACTTTGATCTGGAAATTTTTTCCTCGAAGGTGTTGTTAAATGAGTATTGCTGAATCATCTGGTCTGTTCGCTCGACTTTTTTTGTTGTTGTGTCTAAACTAGCTGACACCAGTTGGTTTCTGTGGCAGTCAAGTAGCTCATTCTTGCCCTCCCATCACTATGAGGTTAAGTGGTGGAAGGTCTAAGAGAACTATGGTCTTTGGGTTGTTTTTAAATTTCTCCTGTTATAGAAAGAAGTCTCTGTACCCTTTGGGCCGTTCTGTAACAGCGTTTTTGTCGCATTTTTGCCACCATACCAGTGATGCGTATTTATCATAGGCCTTTCCACCATGGTGTATAACCAATAGACCATGTTTGGGTTTCCCCCTGTTTTCCCCCTTTAGCGCGTTTGATTAACATAAAAGTCATCTCCGCTTTTTTTTTATTTTCTGAATATGGTGGTTCCCGGTAAGTTTAGAGTCTAAAGACATCCAAATATTTTCCTCTCCCACAATCCCGATGTAAATTTAAAATTTCCCTACTGATAATATAAATCATGTTGCCATGGGGAACCTGGTGGCATATTGTTTAAACAAAAGTACCCAAAATTAAAAAATTTTTGAACCTTTAAACATTCATATCTTCAAAATATTAACTTTATGGTAAAACGTCATAGGACCTTTTTATTTTATTTCAATAAAACATATTTAAAAAAAAATCCAATTAAAAAAAAACAATTCCTTGAGGGTTTAAAAAA
>JAHBCN010012238.1:0-27191 GCA_019359885.1 Listronotus oregonensis
TAGGTAAAGTGTAGTTACTACCTAATACAAAAAATTTGGACAGGAATTCCGAAAACTTTTTATAGTGTGGGAGCTGAAGTGGGGAAAAATTACATTATTAACAGATTAATTTCATTAAATCCTGTTAGGGTCGTGTTTCTAATAACAAAATTATAGGTCAGATTACGCGGTTGCATTATCGCCAATAACAACAATGTTATTATTTCCAAAAAAAAAAAGTATTTATGGCCACCTACCATTAAAACAGCGCATTTTCAAAAACTTCATAAAAACATCATCAGACTCTTTGTCGACCGATATACCAAAATTTTAAAAAATATATTTTTTTAAGTTAGATACAGGTTGATTCAAAAAACATACTTTATCGCTTAATAGAAGATTTTCTGTTCAAAAATAATGTATATTTCATTACCAATACGGAAATGACGATATTTCCGTGCGCGCGTAACAAATTCTCGTGTGAGGCGCAGCCGAACACGGAGAGTCATGCAAGAACGAAAAAATCATTTTCTGGACGTGTAATGAACGATATTTTTTATTATACCCAGGTACCTGAAAACAACATAAACAAAAAATATCGCAAAAAATGATTTAAAAAAATTGCGATGATTTATTTTTATTTTTAAAACAGTAAAACAAATTAACAAAAAAAATACAAGCTAATTAAATCTAAGAAAATTAATTTTGGACGGAACCGTTATGATTAATGGTTATATTTATTGTACAATTCGTATTATTGTTGAAGCTCAATCCTTTTTGTATTTCTTTTTGTTAAACTAAAGATGTTGAAGCGGAGTGTTCGTGTATGTTTTGGTTCTCTTGATTGACTGTTACATATTTTGTAGTTTCCAAGTTACAAGGCCTAAATAACTTTTGGGATACTTCAATTTTTCTTTGTATGGACTCCTCTATATATCCTTCTGCTACATTGGAAGAAAGCCATCCTTCGTGTCTTTTCAAAGTGAGCAAATCACCGCCGCTTTCTACCGACATGGTAGCCGAAGAACGCTTTAGCCCATGTCCAGTATATTCTTCGTGATTTTTTACATGTTGAGCGTAACATCTTTGGTTCCGGTATGCAACAAATAATCTTCTACTCTCCATATTTTTAGGGCGGAGATCTGCGTATTTACGGTAAAGTGTATAGGGATTGAATTGGCAATTTTCATTGGTAATGGTAAAACTTCTTGACCTGTGAGTTTTTTAATCTCGTAAGAACACGACAAGGAAACGCCCATTATCTTCCACATCGTCTAAACTCAAACGTATTAAATCATCTCTGCGGCATGCGCTGAAGATGCCAAACACTAAAATTACTTTTGCTAGTAGTTATTGTCCATCTGAAGCTTCACATAAAAATTTGGTTACTTGTTCTGATGTAAGAACCTTGGATTTCTTATCCTACAGCTAGTCGTTTCAAAAAAGCGATAGTTTTTGGATATTGGTTGTGACTATTTTCTTTTATTGCCAAACAACTCTTTAACATGGAGAATGACTTCATAGATTTGACTTTTTCAAAAAAATAAACTAAGAGAATATCGTCACTCACAATTTTGATTTTTTTCTGAGTCCGCCATTCGGTAAAAATGTGATATTTATGTTTAAATCTCAACCTGGATTTCACTGGTAATAAATCTGCACTCATCTCTGCCGCTTGTTGTAATATAATATCGGGAATATCCGGATTTTCTTCCAAATCTGAATTTATTTTTTGAAAATGGCATAAATTTCACTGACAGAAAATAAAATATGTCATTAATAAATAAGTCGTTGTTATGAACAGTTTCCACGGATGGATTTTTGTATAAGCGCACGGAAAGAGGGATCGGGAAAAAAAATTCCGTGCGCTCTTCTAGAAATGTCATATTTACTGTATTTTATACCCTGTTGAAAATGTAGTATTTTTAGGTGCCCCAAAAACGTAACATTTAAAAATTAGGGACAATTATAATTTTTAGAAAAAAATGTTTAAAATTATTAAACCCGTGTTAAGAGACATGCATGCATTTTATTCAGCCTTAATGTTTTTTTTTTGTAAAAATTAGTATTGTTAATAATTTTAAATATAATTCTTTATGTAACACGCAAGTTTAAAACTAGAGTATCTAGCCCCGAACTTCCCGCTTTCTTCGTTCCTTCATCCCTAGAGTGTCAAGACTATGGAACCTGCTGCCCGCAGAAGTTTTTCCTTCTCCTCCCAATCACTAAAAATTTAAGTCCCGTGTGAACAAACTCCCTCTCACCACACTGGAGACACCCTCGGTACGTTAGTACTTAGGCATCAGCCTTCGTGGACTGTCCCAAGGTAAAAAAAAATCTCGAAATTCGTTAAGTGTATCGAGTTAGTTTAAAAGCAGTTTTTTATGGAAAACTAAGCAGATAATAGAAATTATAAACCAAATCATCAATGTTATTGATACCAAAAAAGTTAGGTCGAAATAAATGTAAAAAAATAATCATCAGAGGGTGTATTTTAGTTAATGGTCTAACTGTGCGAAGTTTTTAATAAATAAAAAAATTCGATTTGAAAATAAAAGAAAAATTCCAAATATAAACATTTTTCATTCACACTGAATTTTCCATAAGGAGATGATACATACTTTTTGAATCACCCTGTATAGCCATTTAAAACCGATTTTTTTTATACAGGGTGTTACAGAATGTTGTGAGGAAAATTTAAGGGGAGATTCTACCTCTAAAAATATAAAAAAAAGTTTATATAAACATGGGTCCGGAAATGCTTCGATTTTATGATACGGGGTGTTTAAAGTTTTTCGTTTGTTAAAGTTTATTTCACATTTCTTGAAAGCCCGTGAAGATATTGAGATGAGTTTTGGTACACTTAATGTATCATTATAGGTCACATTTACATGTACAAAATTGTTTTCTAAGGCACTTACATCAGTGGCGTTCGTGCCGGTAAGTTCTTATTTTCAGCAAAGAAAACTGTACGCCACTGGTTTTCGCAAAAATTTGTATTGCTTTCTTAAAGCCAGTTTAATTCTGCTTAAAATTATTAAAATAATTAAAAAATAATAATGCATCTAGTTGGTATTTTTGGTAAACGTCATTTTAATTTCACTTGAATTTATTGTCAAACAAAAATAAATGACCTAAAGTACCTAGCGATTTGAATTTGGGTTGTTACAGTTAATTTGTAATACGTTCTCTAGCAAATAAAAACTTGGCAGATAGTGTACTTTTATTTTTATTTCGAAAACTTAGTGAACGAAAAGGCCAGGAGGTCTTTTTGGGCAAAATTAGACTGGCTTTAAAAAGCAACATAATTTTGCGAAAAAATCGTCAATTTTCTTGGTTAAAAATAAGGACTTACCGACACGAACGCCACTGATGTGCCCTTAGAAAACAATTTTGTACATGTAAATTGACCTATAATTATACATTTGTGTACCAAAACTCATTTTAATATCTTCACGGATTTTGAGAAATGTGAAATAAACTATAAAAAGACAAAAAACTTTAAACACCCCTTCATAAAAACAAGCATTCCGACCCTTTTCTTATGAACTTTTTTCATATTTTAGATGTAAATTTTCCTTATTTTCCTCACAACATTCTTCACCCAATAACGACGGACAAATAATGGGTAGAACTCAGAATGCCGATGCCGTTGCAAAAGTCGTCAGATCGTAACATGAAAGTGGCATAAAGCGCGCAACTCGAACGATGTTTAAGTAACAAAACATATGCATTTCACGGCACTTATATAATTTATATTTTCGTTAAATATAAATAAATTATTCTTTCTAAATACGTATTATATGTGACCAATATAGAGGGTAAAATTTCTTATGAAGTAGGTACAGCGATATCTTTTCTGTATAAATACCTTTCATTTGCAGGAATTAGAAGAGATTTATACAGACTTGTGTTCAACAGTGACTGATGCGGTTATACAGGGTGCAGAAGTAGTTTCATCTAGGGTAAGTTTTTAGAGAACTAATAATTACCCGCTGTTTGCTTTTGTAAGATAGTTTAGGCTGTTTATAGGACTTATTTAAAACCTATAGTTTTATCTGAAGTGCTTTCGTAGACACTTATTTAGTGTCCCATGTGCAGTATCTGTTTGATGCCTTTGAGCAGGGCTTACTGGTAGATGTTCTATATAACCATTTACCGCAGGCGTTCAAGTTAATTCCAAGCCTACTACAAAGATTGATACTACTACGAATAGATAGCTCATCTAAATGGAACACATTTAATCGGTGTGGAGATATCAATGCTCTCGGATAAAATATTTTTTTGCGCGGTAACCCTCGCCTTGCGAGCAAAATTAGACGCGGCGTTGCCAATGTGAAGTATTTAAGTAGGTATTTTACATCGTACAAATAGCTAAAGAATATAAAGGTTCCACTTATTACCATTTGCACCGCAGTGTTTAATACTGGATAAATTCATTATTAATCCGTTTTGAGGTGTGACAAATATCATAACATTTGGCAAAGTCAAAAGAAAGCTTAATTTAATCAAGCAATAAACACTGCGGTAAAAATGACCATCACGTTATAAAAACGATAAGGTTGTATTATTAAAATATATAGGTAAAGCGATATAGTACCAAAAATAATTACTTTAAAATCTGCTGCATTATATTATATTACAGAGCTAAATTGTTATTTATCAAAATAGACTTTTTATTGGTGTTTAAAATTTTTAATTTTTGTTGAAAACTTCTTTTTATTTTTTTCCAATGTCAATTTACAAAATTTACATATATAGGTTATATATAAAGTAAAAAAGTTTAACTTTTAAGCTAGTAGATTGTTCTCTATGTACTTTTTGGTACTGCGTTTTTTTTTAATTTTTTTCTTTTTCGTTTTGAAATCATTTTCTGTAAAATGTGGGTCGCAAATATATTTATTTCCTAAAACTTTACCACTAAGTCCCACAAGCGAAACATTTCCTGAAATACAATATCCAGATATAATACGTCAGTTATAATGAAATTTAAATAGGAACTTTTAATCTTAATTTGTTAATTGCATAAAGCCTACTATGTAAAAAGTGGTTCTTTAAAAGTATTACAAGCTAATATAGAGAGAGGGGCTTGAACTTGGGGGACACTTTTTAACAGCATACGTAACTGTAACCCTTTCCACTTTTTAGGAGTGGAGGGTAACTTGTGAAAGGTAAATGGAAAGGTGTGATTTCTTTCCAGATTCGTATGCTCTAAAAAAATCTACTTAAGAAACAACTTATAATTCATTAAAAATGTTACTATGGTGAATTTAACAAAATTAAGAGAAGTGTAACAGAAAAAAATAGGAACCATTTAATTTTAATAGGTGTTTAAAATAACGGCCATATTGAAAAAGTTTGATAAATGCTTAGAACAAAATGGCCGTCAATTTGAACACCTATTAAAATAAAATAATTTTTATTTTTTTCTGTTGCACTTCTCATAATTTTGTTGAATTCATCATAATGACATTGACATTAAATTATGCGTTGATCCTAAATAAGTGGATAGGAAGAAAAAAGGTGTTTGACCTCCGAATTTTTTTGTACAGTTTCAATTTTTATGAAAATTTGGAATTAAGTTGCTTTACTTTTAGAATGTTGTTGCTTAAAATATGTACTAATTTCATTTTGCAACTTTTCGACCCTTATAAATCAACCCTTATTATAGCTTAATTAAAAAAAAAGAAGATTTATCCCCAAAAAATTTATAGCTTGACAGATTTAATAATTAAAAATATTACTGCCTGAAATATGACCAATTTTATTCTTTTGCAAATTTTCAATCCTTAAAAGCCACCTCTAACAATTCTTATAAACCAATATAATAGATATAAATAGGAAAAAAAAAGTAGAATTGCATACAAAAATTATACCGGTAAAAGTATAAAAGTATACCGGTTTTATAGAATATTATGCTCCGAAGTGGGCTTGCGAATTTTTCAAAAAAAAAGTTGATTGGTTTTTTAAATAGTTCCTTTAGTTTTAATGATTGAAACTTTTTTTTTAATAATTTTTGTAGGGCTTTTAAAGAGCTACAAGGTTATGTAAATTAAATCCTTTTTAATCCTTTAGTTTTAAAATGGGATGAGTTTAAAGGACTAGAATAAGGTGGTGCTCGCTCGTAAATAGAGGCTTTAAACGGCCATATCTGGCCAAATATTTATTGTACAGAAAAATCTATGAAATAAAAAGTCTTTGTTATCAAAAAGCTATAATTCGTTACTTTTTTTTTCGTATCCCCAGTATTGTTGGAGTTATTTTGAAGAAAATGGCCATTTTTACGAAATTGTAGAAAATCGTTTTTCACTTTAAGTTCCAATTTTTCTAAAATTAAGCATTTCAATTTGATTAAACCTTTAGGATGTATTAATAATACATATATAAAAAGAATCACAGAAGGGTACAGATCTGATATCTGAATAATCGAACATTGTCCGTTCTTCTACTTCGTCTGCAATCATAATATTGGCATAAATTGCCAGCATTCGAAGCCATATTATTAAACAGTATTAAGTCCGTCGATTCCCGCGCAGGTGTACATCGATACTGCGAGAGTGCGCGACGGCGGTCACAAAACAAAATATATTATAATATTATTAAACTCATAGTCGACGGAGCTAGCCTAGCAGCCAGCTTCCAACGGCAAACAATTTGGCAACGCGGTCAGGCGCCCGGTCGCGTTCGGGCCCTGATGGAAGCAGGCTCGAAAAGTCTGCTTATAGGAGATTCAAAATTTTAACACTGGATGGTTTTTCTATAGTGGAACTATAATATTCTTTTGCCTACTATAAACAAACATCAAACGTTGAATTTTGTAGTCTAATCATTATAGGTTTTTTTTTTAATTAATGTTAACAGATATTTGACTGCGCCATGACTTCCGGAATAACCTGTAGATTACTAAAATAAAAAATCCAATTAATTTTTTTTCAGCTAATTTTTGTAAACAATAATTATTAAAGCGTTTTTTTTTTAATATAACAAAAAGTACTGGCCATATCACTTTACTCATAAAAGACCGTTTGTAGAGAATTCAAAGACCTACAAAATGGTTTTTAAAAAATCCGACCATTTTTCACCGAGAAAAGCCGGTAAAACGCTTAAAACAGACCTTTTTTTAAAAATTCGTATCTTCGTTACTTTTGAATATTAAAAGCTGATTTTTTGGGAAATGATAGTCAATAACATATACTTTGAGCTACCGAAAAATGAAAATGAACGCATTAATACTTTTTATTTAATCGCACTATAAACAAATTACGCCCTTATCTTGCAAGTGCCGTGAATATTGGGCAAATGGTCCAATTTAAATTTATTAAACGGCTTTTTGAAGGTAAGATTAAGTACTACAAACTGTATATCTCACATTTTCATATAAGTTTGGAGAACATTGTTAAAAATGCTTGTAACCTAGCGCGTCGAGCGAAAATTCGTGACCGAGACGTACTGAGTCGACCGTGGAGGGAACACCCAGCAGCGAAGGAGAAGCGAGAGACGGGCTAGTATTCGCTAGAGATGAGCAAAACTGCGATTTTTCAATCGCAATCGAAACTGCGACTGCGAGTCTTTAATCGCTGCGACTGTAACCTGCGATTGCGATTTTGATTTTTAAAATTGGTAAACGATGGCGATTGCGATAAACTGCGTTAGTTTTTAGTTTTTTAACACCGAATAAAATAGATAAAATGAAAAAGAGGGGAAAAAACAAAACAATGTTGCATAGTACATTACAATCATTACATACATACATGTATCTTAAAATTAAAAAGAGTTGTTCTACTGTTTTAATTTTAAGAATAACAATGTGAAAAAAACACATAGGCATTTAAAAACTAAAGTTAAATGGATTTTTTAAAGTATTTATTAACAGTAAATTATAATAAATATAACTAATTGTTTTTTTTTAATATATAACAAAAACATAAAGCAACACAAATTCTTATTGTTATATGTAAAGCATAATTTAATTTTTAGATATTTTTAAAAACTCACCAAGTTACATTCAGTACAGCCTTCAGGATTTAGTGAAACCGTTGGGTGTTTCGACCCCATGTGTCTTTTAAAATTCGTAGTGCTTGTTTTGTATGATATTTTTGCTGCACACACATATTGCACTTTGCAAAATTGTCATCAATTTCCGAAAAAAATTCACAGATAACTTAGTTTTCTTTTTTTAAACATATTTAATTACAAACTACCAAAAAAATTTGAAAGAATTAAAAATAAACAAAGTATCTAATACTAACAAGTTCAAAACGCTCTTAGTTTTTAAACAGTATACCTAATATATTACTAACCTAAAAAACCAAATAATGCACCCTGCTCGCATTAAAATAATAAAGATTAAAGAATGCCGAGTGATAACAAACATAAATGCAGGCTCAGACTTGCAGATTATTTACATTTTCCTTAGAGCGATCGGCGCGAGTTGCGACCAAATCGCAATCGCAGCATGTTATAGGATCCGGCGTCTAGTGCCGAGAACTCTCGGCCTCGGCCTCGGGCCCAGCATTTGTAAAACACAGTGACTTGCATGTTTCTTTAAAGCGATGTTGGTTGTCTAAAAAGTTAAACTCGCCTGATCGCTAATGATTCAATCGCAATCGCAGTTTGCTAAGAAGAGTAATCGCAGGTTGCGATTGCGACTTTAAAATCGCTGCGATTAAATCGCAGTTCGCGATTTTTTGCTCATCTCTAGTATTCGCTGCTGGGTGCCCCCTCCACGATCGACTCAGTACGTCTCGGTCGCGAATTTTCGCGAATGACGCGCTAGGTTTACAAGCATTTTTAACAATGTTCTCCAACCTTATATGAAAATGTGAGATATACGAATTGTAGCTTTTTATCTCACATTTAAAAAGCCGTTTTAAAAATTCAAATCGAAGCATTTACCTAATATTCACGGCACGTGCAATTGCATAAACACTATTAATGCGTTAATTTTCATCTTTCGGCAACTTAAAGTATATGTTATTGACTATCAGTTCCCAAAAAATTAGCTCTTAATATTGAAAATTAACGACGATACGATTTTTCGAAGTATCAAGCATTTTCCCTGCTTTTCTCAGTGAAAATGGTCGGATCGGGATTTTTCAATAATCATTTTGTAGGTTTTTAAATTCTCTACAAACGGTTTTTTATAAGTAAAGTAGTAAAGCCAGTAGATTTTGTTATATTAAAAAAAAACGGAAATGGCCCATTTTTATAATTATTGTTTAAAAAAATTACCTAAAAAAAAATTGGTTGGATTTTTGATTTAAATAATTTACAGGTTATTCCGGAAGTCACGGCGCAGTCAGACTATTGGTGTCTACATAGCTAACAGATATGACAACTTTTTGACTAAGCGAATTCCATAGGTATGAAGGAATAAATAAATTTATGCGGTTCCAGGGATTTCTCAAGGTTTTCACTGTAAACAGTTGGTTTTTATTTATGAAATCATGTATTGCGGATTTATTAGGCCATTAGAAACATTAATTATTTGCGCAATCCTTAAAGATGTACACGGTAATGGCTTTTGAATTTTATAACTTTAATTCTTGAAGGCCAATTTAATTTTTATTTTATTTTTATTATCACTAATGATCCATTATCAGGTTTTTATTCTTGTCTCTTTATAGCTTTATTATCATGATTTTTTAAGATTATCTTTAATTTTATAAAATATTCTTGTTTTACTCTTTACTTCATATAAAATCAAATTTTTTATAAACATGTTAGAAAATACTATTTTTAAAAAATATTAAATAATAATTTTAATTTCCTTTTCAAATTTTGCTTTTCTTAAACTGTTAAAAAACTAGCCAATTAAATAGTACTCTTTAAGAGGGGAAATTATTAATAAAGCAAATTTTATCGTTTTTTCCCATAACAAAAAATTATTATGTTTTTCTGAACCATACATTCTCGGATTAAAACAGCAATATTATTTTTAATTGCGAACCCAAATTTTAAAATGTTTTATTTTCCACGTAAATTCGTTTTATGCTTACAACTTAAATGAAAAATATTCTTGTCATAAATTATAGTTTATATAAGTAAGCGTAAGCAAAACTTTTCGTTAAATTAGATATTCTGATTAATTAATTTATTTTTTATTTGGCCACAACCAAAGACAATTGCAGTTAACTACAATTGTCTTTGCCACAACTTATAATAGATGGTTGTTTTTTGAACATGCTATATGAAATAAAGATGTTACACCAAGAAAAAAACAGTAGCAAGTAAACAGTTACTTTAAAACCAAAACTACCAATTTTAATAGATCCGAAATATTGGCCAATTTCTTGTCAATCTAATTTGAAGATTGCTGTTTTACATTTCTTTTTACATTAATAAATTAAAATTAATATTTGTTGCTTGCAATTATTCCTTAAACTTCTATAACTAATAAGTTTAGAGGCACTTTTATTCAAATAAAAACGAATAGAAAAATATGTTAAGTCTATGGTAAGCTTGCACACCTTTTTCCAAATAATTATGTCAACCATATATGTAAGAAAGCAAAAGAACCAAAAAAGCCATAAAACTTTTGAAAACTTGACTGTGGCTGTGTGCACGTTAGAATATAGGAAATGAAGAAACTTTGTATTTCGTGCAATTTTTTTTATTTAAACAAAATCTTAGCAGAGCGCATTCGGTAAAACCATCATCAGTGCTATTCGTCGTCAATCCGGAGTCGTAGCAATTTGAGCATACAAAACATGTAACAGCGCATTAACATACTATCACATAATTAAATAAATTTAAAGCTTAATCAACTGTAAATAATGCCAAAATTTTACCCTTTAAAGGGTGAAGTTTAAAAAACTAACCATCCTTGTATACCATTTTTGTGGAAACAAAAACACATACACATAAAAATGGTATACAAGTGCGGTTAATTTTTTTAAATTCACCACCAATTCCAAAAGATGAAAATTTGACATTATTTACAGTTGTTTTACTTTTAATTTTATTTTATTATGTGATAGTTTGTTAATGTCCGGTTACATATTATGTATGCTTAAATTGCTACTACTCCGGCTTGACGACGAATAGCATTGATGATGGTTTTACCGAAAGCGCTTTGTTAGGATTTTTTTTTAATAAAAAAAATGGCACGAAACACAAAGATTTTTAATTTTTAAAAAAATTAAGTAATTATAACTAAAGGTGATGATTCTCTATCATAAATAGAACATAGCAAACAACTTGTATACGAGAACATAAAATAGTAGCGTTTTATTATAATACGTCATTGATTGACCTTGACTTTTAGGTTATCAGTATGCTGTAGATACTGTGACCTAAATAAGGGTCAGCTGTCAATTGTAAATTCACAAAGGTAGAGTAGTTATATAAATTTTAACCAACACAATGTCACGTTGTAAGCTCTGGTTTAGAATTTCTAAATTGAAAAAATTACTTGTTTTAGCATAGAAACATTTGCCTTGTAATGTTACTTAATTGAAATCACCCAAAATTTATTAATTTATTGGAAGGTGGAGAGAATATAAATAAGAAAATGTTAATGAAAGAAATTATTTAAAGTTTGACAAAATCACTTTAGTGACCTTATTCTAAATCGTCTTCTGCTTTTATGTAAATTAACCAATTTAGAGCTTGACTAAAATAAGCAGATCCAATTAGGTATGTAATTGAAAATCTAGAACCTTTTAAAATTTTCTTTTTTGGTGACAGTAAAATATTTGTAAATTTTTTTATAATAAAATAATTTGCTTGTTGGGTTTTAAATTAATAAGAAACAAATACAAAAAAATAAAATATTTTAAAAACTTGGTATACAGTGTGTCCAAGATAAGGATGTCTATCATGGGGATCTTGGAAAACAAAAGAGATACGAAAATGGTTAAATTAGAGAAAAGTTGCGCATTTTTAAGCCGAACAATATGCCGTTTAGAAACTTTTAAAATTCCGAGTAGTTCCGGAGATATGCCTAAAAAACCGAAATTTGCCGATTTCGCTTTTATTTTTTTCTGACGTTATTTAAAGAGATATGGAAAAACAAAAGACACTTTTTTTGTAGTCACTTTTTAAGCTCTACAAAACAGCGATGAGAGATTTTTTGTACGACGTTTCGTTTTCGTTAAACCATCATCAAATTTATTTTTTTAAATACGGACCTGGGTTTTTTATTTAATTTTTTGAACCCCTTTATTATCCGAATTACAAAAATGTATAACACTTAATATTTATTTAACAAATAAGGATCGCCTCTTGAAAAATTATGTGCGTTCCTTGTCTAACTCATTGTGTCTTATGAAAATTATGTTTTCTAATTTAACCATCTGCGTATCTCTTTTGTTTTTCAAGATCCCTATGATAGACATCCTTATCTTGGACACACTGTAAAAGGCGGTGTTTAATTTTAAAAATTATATCTGGATTTAAGGGATAGCCCAATTTTTTTTTGTTTGTTTAAAGTATTTCAATGGTTCCTAACTCCAATAACAATTTATTGCTATAGGTATTTACCATATACAATTTCTTAGAAACTAAGAACTTACTTACCATGGATGTCTAAAGTAAAATAAGAGACGACCCATTAACACAAGCCATAAAAATTTGGGAGTTTAAAGAAGTAGAGATACCCTCTTATCAGATTATCAGATTTCACATTCTAGTCACAGGCGAGATGAAGAAGCTAACAAAGTAAAAACTTTGTAGCCTTCTCATAAAAGATAAAGATAAAGATAAAGATAATTTTTATTTCCTCAATTTAAAAGTACAAACAGCACAAAAATATTTAAAAAAACAGTCAAAACGTTTTGTACTAAAAATAACTTACATAAAGAGTAAAAGAAAAACAACAGTAATGAAGTAGATTTTACCTTGAAAAAAAAATCCTCAAAGCAGTAACAAGTTCTATCTAGTAGAAACTTTTTTAATTTACTTTTAAAAACATTGATATTCTTGGAGTTTTTTATGTCATCATTAAGGGAATTATAACATTTACAACAATTAAAATAAAAATGTTTTTGGTATGTTGCTGTCCGATGCCTGTCCGGAGCCAATAAAGCTCCATTTCTAATGTTGTAATCGTGTTGCATACCATTAGTTACAAATAAGCTTCTATTTCTGTAAACATAAATGCACAGTTCCAAAATATAGGTTGAATAAAAGTCAAAATTTTTAATGTCTTAAAAGCGTCACGACATGTTTCTCGATGTGTTAAACCACTGATTATCCGAACTGCGTACTTTTGAAGCAAAAAACCCTATTAACCTGAACACCCCCACCATAACAAATAATCCCATATTGTAAATGGCTATGAAAGTATGCATAATAAAGAGTAAGAAGGGTGTCTCTACTGCAATGTTGGGACATGAAATTTAAAGCATAACAAGCACTACGTAATTTTGCACAGAGAAAATCTATATGCGAGTTCCACTGCAACTTAAAATCCAGATTCAAACCTAACATTTTAGTGGTTTCACTACAATTAATAGGACTTGCCGTATTTTCAAAAAATGTAAATTTATCTAAATTGGCCGCCTTGATAGAGTATACAAAAGAGCTGTGGTTTTGCTTGTATTTAAATTAAGATAATTTTTTTCTGACCACAAAATAATTTTACGATATACGTTTTCACTACTAATTTTTAACTTACTAAGGGTGTTTTCTTTAATTAAAATATTAGTATCGTCAGCGTAGCAAACTGTATATATATTTGAATTGGTACTAAGATAATTAATAATGTCATTCGAATAAATCAAATAGAGTAGAGGACCCAATATAGATCCCTGTGGTACTCCTCGGGTAATACGACTCCTCTCACTATTTGCCTGATTTAGCCGTACAAACTGAAAGCGATTTTCCAGATAACTCTTCAAAAAATTGTATGGAACCCCCCTAACCCCATACCGATACAACTTTTCCAACAATAAATCGTGGTGTACACAATCAAAAGCGCGCGAGAAATCCACAAAAAGTCCCAAAACACAAAAACCATTATCCAATGCCTCAACAGTTCACTTTTGAAATGCACATGATGCTGTTTCAGTACCTTTATCCCTAGTAAAACCATGCTGCATAATTGATAGTAACTTGTTATTTGTCAAGAAACTTGTTAACTGTGTTTTTATTGGTAATTCAAATATCTTAGAGATAGGCAAAGTAGACTTATACCCCTGTAATTAGTATATAAATTAGAATCCCCTTTTTATATATTGGTATGACAGTAGATAATTTTAGTCCATCTGGAAAATTCCGTTTTCCATTGATAAGTTAACGAAAAACAAGAATAGGAGACAACTGATTTTTACATTTTTTTAACAAATTGTTTGATATATTATCCACACCGCAGGCATTGGAATTCTTTAAATTGTCTATGAAAATATGCAAGTCCTGCTCACCAATAGGCAACATAAAAAAGGTCTTACCAAAAGAAGGTACATTACGCGACAAAAAATCATAGTCAATCTGATTATGGACAGGGTTACCATCCACACCAGCAAAGTTAATGTTAAAATTATTTGCAACTACTGCATCGGACAGCTTCACACCATTGTCCAAAATTTCTATTTCCTTTCTTGTTACATCTTTTTTGCAATTTATTTATGACCGACCAAACAGCCCTTGATTTATTTTGTGCATTATTTATTAGATCATCGTGATATTTAATTCTAGATAATTTTAGCTTTTCCCGATACTGACGGTTTAAATATATAGATACATCTTTATAACGCCGATCATGTTTAGATAGTTCGGTATAAAGAGTTACTCTTTCTTTTAAGTGTAATAATTCTGGACTTAATTTATGCGTTTTACTGCCTTTCTTGTTAGGAAGACGTCGTTGTAGAGGAAAGCATGATTCAAAATAAAATAAGAGCAAATTGGAAAATATATCAAAGGCCTTGTTAGGACATGACTGGAGTAAAACATCACTCCAATCTTCAGACTGTAAACTTTGAATAAAACGAGTTGTATTATTATTACAAAAATTTCGTCTATATTCATAAATATTCGGTCTTTTGAAACATTGATCATTTACAGATATTCCTAGAAATTGAGAGTAATGATCAGATACTGTAAGGTTTACAACATTTGCTTTATATTTCAACTCTTCACTAATTAAAAAATTATCTATGCAACTGCTTGAGCTTATAGCTACCCGTGTGGGTTCCTTTATAGTAACAATAATTTTAAAGGAGTGCAGAAGATCAGTTAAAATTGTCAAATTAGCACTGGCCTCGCAAAAATTTAGGTTAAAATCACCTCCTATAATAACATTATATTTAAAATTAGAAACATACAACAGTAAATCCTGAAAAAGGCTTAAAAAAACTCCAAAACCACCTGAAGGTGGACGATAAACAACGACTATAATACTTTTCAGTTTATCAATTTTTACACTAGCGCACTCCAAAACTCCTTCCAAAGAAAACTTAGACACATTAAGCCCGGTACATCTAAAACTAAATTTATCGTTCGTAAAAATTGCAACACCCCCATGACCCAGATTCGAGCGGCAGTACGAACTACACAGGCTAAAGTTTTCAAGTTTAAGCTCTCTTAATTGCGACTGTCTTTGCCAATGTTCCGTTATTAAGAGTATGTGACATAAATGACCTTTTAACGCGGTGTCCATAACTAAAACCTTATTACCTAGGCACTGAACATTTTGGTGACATATTATGATGATAGAGTTATCCTTGTGATCCGGCAAGAAAAAACTGCTTCGTTTGATTTACACTTACAGGTTGGACTTTATTATTATCGTCGATTGTTGTAAGATCAATTTCCAAGTCACTATTTATTTTTTCGCGTTCTTGGACCTGTGGCGTGGCAGATATTGTAAAAGTTTCAGTAGTTAATTCTTTATTGTTTTGTAAAGTCACATCAATTCCACTATATTTATACCCCGAAAAATCTTTAACTGGCCTCACCTCTATTAAATTGTTACTATTAATGTACTTATTTATTACATAATTATCACACAGCGCAGAAAGCAAAACTTTTTTAATGTAGGGCTTTAGAGTAACAGTAAAGTTTTCAAAATTTATATCCCGAAGATGTTTATTAGTTTCAAAATAATTCGCGTGCCGAAAATTATAAGCAGCTTTTGCCAATTCACAGTTAAAATTAAACATTAATTTATTTAAAACAACCCGGTTTTTGCAGTGGGTAGCTCCCACTAAAGTTACATTTGTGCTTGTAAGCGATTCTAAAGTCTTATGTAACATGTGGACATCTATTTTCCTGTCTTTTAAAACATTAATAACTCCCGCAAAAATAAATAAATGATCAGTGGGTCCAAAATCCGAACAGAGAAGGTGGGCATCTTTAATAATATCGTTAAAAAGACCGTTTGGTTTAAAGAAAGAACTGACCGAAAAGTTTTGAGACTCTTTAGATAAAATACTGTTTAGCATGGACACACATAGTTCAACATTATTATCACCAATCACCAGGATTCTGGGTTTAGTGCTAACATTTTCATTTGTCTCGCATTTATTTACTTTAACTATTTTACTTGAACACATATGAACCGTAAAGGAGTGCATGGTTTTCGTTGTTAGTGTTTTGGGAGCTGTTAGAGAAAAAAACATACTGGCTAATTCCTTGGAACAGAAGCCGTAAAAATACTTTAAAAGGAGCAACATTCTTAGTTAAAAAAGCATAAAACAATAGCTTTAAATACTTTAAAAAGCATAGGAATTTCCACTTTTCGTGTGAAACAGATAATATTTACAGATTTTAATATAGCTAAATTATTCTAAGGACAAAGTAAAGGTAAAAGTCTAAATTAATAGGGCAAAGGAACAATTAAAAAATCCTTAATTAACCATACAACTCTTCTTCACAAAAAACCAAAAAAAAAAATTCGTTGACTTGCTGATTATAAATAAATATATTGCCACACCTGGATCGTCTGTAAAAACTAGTGTTTTAGTGTTTTAGATACTCTTGACAAATTCCTAACAGGGTGAATTATTAAAAGTAACTCTATTGAACTTTAAAATATGCAAAAGCAATTTTTATTTTATTTATTATTACTAAAATATATTATTCTCGGGTTTGGTTCCGATTATTTATTTATTTATTTTTTGTTTTTATATACGAGTACTTTAAGGCTTTTAAAGTATGCAATATTTACCTTTTAAATATAAACCCTATAAATATTTTTAAATTTTTAATTTTAATTTAAAGCCTTTACTTCTTAAATTAGCCAATTTGCTTTATATAAGAGCAGTACAACTCAAAACCCATAACATTTTTATTTTATAAACCGAGTGTGTTTTGTAAGTGCACTATAAATTATTTAAAAATAATCCATATCTCATGTCTGTAGACAAGATAAAACCACGAAAGGCACTTTCTTTCGTTTAAATTATTAAATTGGATTGTCTTGGGTTATATCGTAGACGTCGATACTAATAAAAATAGGTATTATTCACATCTATTTTAAGGTCTTTATTACAAAATTCGATACTTGGTTAAAAATAAGATTTTAAAGCAAAATATTTTTTTCATTTTGACTTATTGACAAAATATAAAATAAAAGATATACCTTTGACTTTCATTGTCTTTTTTTGAAAATACAACGTTTTAACTATAAAGTATCTTCACCCGTTTTCAGGTAGACAGCTGGAAATACTGGCCAGTTAAAACTTTGTGTTTTTAATGGATAAAGACAATTAACCCACTTCTTTTTCTGTGACCATGATACTCATGGAAAAACATTTTAACAAATATGAAAAAGAAATATACTTATTTATTTTATCAAATATAAAAAAAATGTACATGGGATGCCCAAATAAAAAACTGTAAAATGTACAAGAAAAAAGAACACCAAAGAATACCTAGCTTAACATTAAAAAAATGTTAAACATACGCAAAAAATTATGACTGGAGGGCCTTATGACAAAGGTATTTTATATATTTCTATATAAGTTAGCAAGGAGGGGTGGTAAGACTTCAAAATGCTTTTTTTTCCAAATAATTCCCCTAAGGTGGCGATATATATTTTGATAATTTTTGAAATTGCATAAGAAGCTGATTTAAAGTAGTTAGAGTGGCCAACCGTACAAATCCTGATCTATGTACATAAGATTATGTTATGTGTACAAAAAGAAAAGACAGATCGTCCAATGTAAGCAATTTTTCGTCACACCAAGTACCAACTAAATTATTATTTTAATTAAAAGGGGGTACAAAAATTTCCCACTTAGTAAAAATATTATATTAACGTGGACTAGACAAGCAGCTACAGGTGCAGGCATAACTGCAAATAAGAAAAAAAATCAAACTCTGCGCATTCTCAGGGTTAACAAAAAGTGAAATTGACAAGAAAAACTGATTAAAAACAACTATATATATATATATATATATATATATATATATATATATATATATATATATATATATATATATATATATATATAATATATATAATATATATATATTAATATATATATATATATATATATATATATATATATATATATATATATATATATATATATATATATATATGCATTTTTCTTTTATTTAACTTCATCTACATTTTGTTAAAATCACCACGCAAAAATTGTTGAAGAAATAAAATATGAAGACATCATCACGGATTTATAAAAAAGTTGCACATTTTTAGCATCATCCACCAGCACAAAATGACTATTTCAAATAAAAAGGTTTAAAAATTATCTTTGCAATATAATTTGTATTAATTGCTTTAATAATTTTTATACTCTTTATGGTTCTGCATAAAAAACATGGTAGTATTGTATATTTTTGTAATATTTTATTTTGCAAAAATGCCATAAATATATTAGTCCACAGTATAGGCCCCCCCTGGCAAGTTGATTACCACATACTTTATAATTCGTGAGTAACTTCGTTTCGACAAGTCTACCACACTTTTTCTCATGGACTTTTCTTCGATTTCTCCGCTTTTCCTCAAAAAGCCTTATATTATGGCGATTTCCCAAGGTTCTAAAAATTGTTGACTCACAACTTTTCATGTCTACCGCTCGAAACATGCCCAAATGACGGGTTTTAAAAACCGATCACCACAAAGGTAATTTTGAAAATTAATTGTAAATGATTTATAAAATAAATATCCCAATGGTTGTCCGATCTAAAAATACTCGATCACCAAATCGTTATTTCGTAAAAAATTAAATGTTTATAAAATAAACTTTTGTACATGTATTTATAATTGCCATAAAGTGGTTTAATGAAAAATAAAATTAAAAAATAGTAAATTATTGTATATATATATATATATATATATATATATATATATATATATATATAATTAATTAATATTATATATATATATATATATATATATATATATATATATATATATATATATATATATATATATATATATATATATATATATATATAATATCCGCTGCTTTACGTACTGATTTATAGTTATCTCTACATATTAAAACTAATTCGGCCTTCTAAGCTAACAATAACTGTCTTGGAGGATGCATTTTAAATCAAATAAACTTAATAAGCGAAGAGTAATTATTCAAGAAAGAAAAATTATTGTCACCAAACCGTCATAATGTTTTCTTTAACCCTCATTTTTTTTTTTCCATTATCCGCGATAATTTTAGTAGTTTTTAATGATGTCTCTTAATTTGTACAGTTTTTAATAAATATATAAAATAAAATTTTTGCAGTTTAAAAGGGTTTTTAATATGCATTTTATCATTACTAATGTTTTACCTTTTAAAAAAATTTTTGTAAAATTTTAAAGTTGTGTTTAATAACGTTGCAACAACATGAAGTTTGTGAGTCCTTAAAATTAAAAATATTTGTTAATGTTACAAATATGTTGAATTTAAACAAAATTATGCGAAATTAATTTGATTTAAAATAAATTATGAAGTGTTTAGTAATAAAAAAAAAATAGAAAAATTTAAAACTTTTTAATTAGAACCTTTTTGTTATACTTTTAATTTGAACTTTATCCTTTTTTATTTTAAATAAGGGTACTTTACTCCTGTACAATTTTTATAGTTTTTTACCTACCCTGTACTTAACCCGAGCAGTTCAGTGTACGTTGCATTGTTGTTACCATAGAAACTTTGTGAACCTGATTTCCAATGAAAAGGTGTTAATCTAGGATCCGTGTTTTAATACGAGGTGTTACGGAACACTGCAAAAATTATGTTTATGTAGTTTTTATTATTTTTGAAGGTAAAGGCGGACACTAAATTGTCGGACAGGTGTATCACTATTTTCTACAATAAATTTAAAAGAAAAAATGAAAATTAGGTTTGTGGTCAACGATTTTTTATACCCCGTCAAAATTCCAATTTCCAGCTGTCGGACTGAAAAAATGCGGCTTGAAATTTGTCGGACAAACATAAAATGGTATTTTATAATTTATTTACAATTAATTTTACCAAAAATTACCTATGTGGTAATCGGTTTTCAATACCCTGTCATTTGGGCATGTTTCAAGCGGTAGACATGAAAAAGTCGGACAAATTTTTGTCGGACAAGTTTAAATACACATTTTCAAAAAAAATCATTAACTTTAGCTAAAAAAAAGTTGTGGTTGTGACTTTTTAGAACCTTGGGAAATCGCCATAATATAGGGCTTTTTCGAGCTGAAAAGCGGAGGAATCGAGAACAGTCGCAGAGGAAAAGTGTGGTAGACTCGTCGAAACGAAGTTCCTCACGAATTATAAAGTATGTGGTAATCAACTTGCTAGGGGGGGGCTGTACTGTGGACTATATGTAGAGTATAGAAAAAGGTTAGAAAAAACTGAATTTAGAATACAAAAATTTCTTCCAATAATTTTCGTAGCTTTATTACCCAAAACACAGGTCTTGTTATTAAAATAGAAAATGTCGCTTTGTGTGTTTAGGGTTATTACTATTATTATTATTATTTTATCAATGTGGTGTCTTTTAAATTATAGCATTTCCCCAAAAGTTCCGAAATCTCCAAATATTTCACGAACTTTTGGGAAACACTGTTTAAAATTTGAAACCTAGAGAAAACATAACATTCTGCGTTTGCCGGAAATATCGGCGACGGTTACAGAATACTCCACTTTTAAGAAATCAGTGTCAACTTTTACTTTTAAAAGGAATACCTATTTTTTTTATTTTTTTAGTTTCCTCGCGTATTTTGCTGTATATTGGTTGAAAAATATCGATATCCAAAATCACAGGTATTTAAAAAAAATGACTTTTTTAGAACAGGTAATTTATACCGTAGAAAAAAATTGCGCACCACCAAAATTCTTTCTATTTTTAAAAATCAGATTTTTTACTTTATTGAAGTATATTTTAAACGATTATTAAATTATGAGTCAAACCTAATTATCATAATTTAGTAACCTACACATTTTACAAGGTAGAAGCCAGAACAAACAAGGTGCGACAATTATTTTTTCATACGGGGAATATTACCTGCTCTGAAAAAAAGCCATTTATTGTGAATACTCTTAATTTTGAACTTTAATATTTTGTTACCAGTATACAGCAAATTACTCTAACTTTTGAAAAAAAAAAATTAAAAATGTGTGTATTCCGTTTAAAAGTGGAAAGTTGACACTAAATTTTCAAAAGTGGAACATCTGGCCATGTCGCCTGTACTTCCAGCAAAAGCAAAATGTTGTTTTCCCACTAAGTTCCAAGTTTTATACAGGATGTCCCAGTAGTTTTTAAAATAATTGCACATTTCAAGACTTTTAAGTCACACTATATGTTTAAGTTTTTAAAATATTTATATGTTTTCTTGTATCTATATATTTTATAACTATAAAATGTAAATGTGTCATTAATAACGCAACAAACTGTATTTAGATATATTGTTGTATTTAAGAAAAATATTTTATTAACTTTTAAATTTTTATTCCATAGTAAAATTAAAAAAAACTAGTGTAATTATCGTAGATAAATTTCCACATTAAAAAGGTTCCAAAATTCTCTAAATATTTTACTGACGTAGATGGATTATTCTTTTTAAAAATGCATAGAGCACTTTTATGACACACTCCGCTGGGGAAATCAAATTTTCCTAGACTTTTATTCATGACGCTTTGTATACATTTATAATTTTATAATACGTGATGTGACTTGTTGGCTGGCATTTTTGGCAGTAACATATAGTTTGTCATTTGCAAGTAAAAAGTTTTTATTTCGGGGTATATTTTAATATTAACTGGATTTATTTTTAAATTTAAGCAGGTATTATGTAAATTATATTGTGAATAATGCATTTGCTTAAAATGTTGAATGTTAAATACAAACCAGAGATAAGGGTTATATTTTTTGCAAGAAAAAATGGTGATGGTACACGTAAGATAGAAAAAATTAGTACATGGTGTCCGGTTATAAACGTAACCCCCCATTAACTTTTTTATTTGACGTTTGGGAAAAATAAGGGTAATTGTCTCGAAAGTTGCCTCCTCTCCGATTTTGACCAAATTTGGTATACGGGGGTTTTTTGGGGCGCTGATTACGAATCTGCAATTTTTTCGGCAACGTTTTTTTTTCGAGATATTCATCATCAAAATTAAAAATTAAACTAACCTTATATACACTATTCCGCTTTCTTTTTGCACAGAATTCTAGATTTTTACACTAAATTGGTACAGAATATTTCAAAACAACTTGTAAAAACTTGTTTTTATATTTATTTTACATTTTTTCCATTTAATTGCAAACCTCCATTTTCACACGCCGCAACGTGGCGGCAACTATGTATACACTAGGGTTTTTGTAAACAAAATTAATAAAAATACAAGCTTTAAAAAGGTGTTTATAAAATATTGTGTGCCACTTTAGTGTAAAAATCAAGAAGGGGAAATATAGTGAAAATAGGGTTAGTTTGATTTTTAAATTTAATGATTAATATTTCGTAAACGAAACGTTACCGAATTTTTTTTTGCAGATTCGTGATCAGCGCCCCAAAAAACCCGTATACCAAATTTGGTCAAAATCGGAGAGCAGGCAACTTTCAAAACAATTACCAAAATAAATTAGGTTAAAAAGTTTAATGTTTCAAAATATTTTTTTAAAAATTCTTTTTACTTAAACAAAATATTTAAGAAAGTCAGGACGTTTTCCTATTATCTTATTTCAAATGAGTCCCCCATTTTTTATGTAAGATTTGCATTCTCCTTGAAAAACCGTAAGCTTTATCGATATCACGCGAAATCGCTACGTTTGTTGATTTCATTAATTAGCCATGAAATTTGACAGACCTGTTAAATAAATACATTTAGTTTAAATTTAGTTACTACATAATTTAGTTACAACTCTTTCGCACCTTTACACACGCCTATATCCCCTTTGAGCCCTTTTTTGATTTTAATTATTCTTAACATAAAATGTATAAATGTCTTTCCTTTTTTGTTAAGGATAACTTATAGTTCAATAATATTTTTCCAAATAATTAGAACTTATATCCGTGTAAATGAAAGTCATTTGACGGATATATCAAATTTGATGGCTAATTGATGAAATTAATAAGAATAGCGATATAGCACGATAGTGATAATAATAAGGCTTATGGTTTTATTTGCATTTTGCGATGTAACCATTAAAGTCAGACATAGGGTATGCTTTATAAAATATGTTCAGAATTTTAAGCAGAAAGCAAATCTCAAATAAAAAAATAGGGCACGCATTTAAAATAAAATAGTAGGACCAATCTTTTCCAGTTCAGACTTTCTGAAGAACACTGTAGAGGTAAAAAAAGTTTCAATTTTTTTTTATTGTGAACCACTTAACTTTTATAGATATATAGCTTCTCATTTATAAAATTTGCAAAAGTGCTAATCAACTAAAAATAAAAACATTTACTTGGTATTTGCTTGAATAAAAATTTTACTTCAGTAGATTTGTTTTATCTTTATAACAGCCCACAAAGGCCTGTATAAAGACTAAGTGCTGTAGGTGTTAAGTTTTTAAATGTTTAACCCATTTTACCCAATTTCATTACCCTAGTCCAAGTACCAAAACATGCAGGTATTGCATTTTTATAGCACCTTTTAGACAACGCGGTAGTGTCACTACGGACGTTATACCAGCAACTACCGCCTCTGAACTACGGCCCAGTAATGTCTCTTAAACGAGATCTACAGTTTAACGTAGATTCCAAACCACATCCAATATCACACGGTACTCACTGGTGGTTATCCCACCAGTTACTTACTGCGAGGCGTTCCTTAACTTCGCTCATCCCACCGAAAGCGGTGTATAAGGCCACCTTTTTAAAAATACCAGGTGATAAAAAATATATACCAACCCCTGCAGTGAATTTTTAATCTCATTTTAAATTAGAAATGTATATTATCAAAAATTTTGTTTTGGTTAGTTTTGTGTGTGTGTGTGTGTTTGTGGTTATATAGACGAATGTTGCAAATACCTTGACGGCTATGCAAACAAGCCGACAGTTTTAGAAAGAGCAAATTCAATCCGTAAAATGCTGACCAAAATAAATAAAAAAATCTCATATCTAGGGCACGTATTACGGGGAGACAAATACCATATACTCGGTATACGGGAATACAGAGTACATAACAACTTTTTAGATTTGCTAAGAATAAAAAAGAAACTGCCATAATAACCGATAATGATAAGGGAACCTGACATGGCAGGGTAAGAAGAAAAAAAAGTTTTGGTTTAAAATCCTTTATTTATTTTTAAAATGACTGCGCAGAAACCAATTTTTAAAGATTACCGACAACCTGGTATAACCGACAACAATTTTAATAAGCAACAATTTGTTTTTTGGTTTTTAATTAATTGGCAAAATGTTTACTTTAAACATGTATTATATTGTTTATAAAAAAAGTACGCAATAGATTGTATAGGGTGTCCAATTTTCGGCACTTCATATTGGAGTAACTATCAAAAATCAAATGTTTTGGTTTTTGCATTAGTCTTCTTGTTCTTGACCAAAAGACAGATTCAATGATGGCCTTAGTTTTCAGTGATATTAAAGAGATATATTTTAAGGCACTTCTCGTATATCCATTATTTATTATATTGTTAAATAAGGACTATAGACCTTACATAGCTTGTTTACTTAATTCCTTAATTTTTTTATTGGAACATCCCCTATAATATTATTAAAATTAATAACAAACAATTTTATTTTAGAATTTATACATAAATGTTTATGTGTATTCTGTAAATCTAGGTTAAAATTAAATAATTTTATTAATCTATTTCATTACATTTTATAAACATTATATAAACTATTTGAATTCAATGCAAACTAATCAAATTATTCAAAATTTAATTTTCATTAATATTTCAAATAAAGGGTGTTCCAATAAGAGGTTTCGAATGTTGGTAACGAATAAAATGAAAGTTTTATAACATATTTGAAGTTTTTATGGATCGTAGCTAAACAGTTACAATTATACGTGGAATACAATATCCGCTGAATGACCAACACGATTCTCTGACAGCACACGATTTTTTGTTGAAATTTTCCATTACTTCTAAACACATTTCTGGAGTTATGTCACAAATTATTCGTGTAATTTCTTGTTTCAATTCTTGAATGGTTAGGGATTGTTTTGTAAGCTTTTGCCCATAGCCCCCAAAAAATAATCTAGCGGCGTCAAGTCGCAAGATCTTTGGGCCAATTTACGTCCCCGTTTCCTTGAGATAATCCTCCTTTCAAACCGTGTACGTAAATCCAAGTTTCTCGTGTGTAATGTCGCCCCATCTTTTGGACCATATATTTCTACCATCTCTTATCTTATCCCATAAAAAAACATCAATCATCGTTCGGCATCGCTCTCCGTTTACTGTAACAGCTTTTTCGTCATCATTTTCAAAGAAATGGACCAATTAAACCCCAGCCCAAAAAAACCGCCCAAACTGTGACACGTTGGGCATGCATTGGCTTTTCGTGAATCTGTCTAGGTTTTCATTGCCCCAGATACGATAATTTTGTTTATTTACGTAACCGTTTAAATGGAAGTGAGCCTCTTCACTAAAATGTTTTATTTCAAAATTGTCCTCTGCCCCTCTGTAGGATCCAATTGCTAAAGCACGACGTTGTCTATGATCGTGTAGCTTTAGCTTCTGAGAAATTTGAATTTTATAAGGATGTAGACCCAAATTTTTTTTAAAAAATTCGCCCCGTTGAAGTTCTGCCGATGCCCAAATGTTGTGAACGTTTTTTCATCAGACATTTGTGGATTTTCAGCCACACTTTCCCGAACAGCCTGAATATTCTCAACGAACGAGCTGGACGTTCCCGTATTTTTGTTTTAAATCTTGCACAGATCCGGTAGTTTTCAAATTTATGCACTATTTTGCGAAAAAAGTTGCTTCTAAGGGACGATTGTGTACCCAAAAAGTAATCCGAATTTTGCAGATATTGGCTTTCCCCAGAAGACCCATATCCAAAATAGGTTTTTATAATGTAAACACGTTATTCGACAGTATAGCGCTCCATTGTTAAAATTGTACTGAATTCCGCAATGCAATAAAATCCGGCCAAAAAAATTTTGAGATAAGAAGAGTAGCAAATAAAAACATTCGAAACCTCTTATTGGAATACCCTTTTTTTTAATAAAGACCTTAATTTAAAACATGTCGCCTAATAAAGTCCTAGGAATTCCAAACAATTTCTGCAGCTATGTGTCCGTCTGCAAACTGGAAAATATACTGCCAGCTATATAAAATAAAACATTAAGTTACATTACATTAGGCCAAGTAAAGAGAAATAATAATGTTTTATTTTTCTTAAAATGTAAGGAATATAACGCTTTTAGTGTTCCCATAGTAAAAAAAATATTTTAATAATATTGTCCTAAGAATATTATTGTTGCAATAAGAAAAAAATATTGATTAGGTATACACCGAAATATAGCTAAACTGTAATAAAAGACGCATGTTACCACACATCTAGGTAACTATGGGTGTGTCTAAAGGCGCTGGTATACAAAATCAGCTTTGTTATTTATGATAACACAGGCACACAAAAAAAAAGTTCTGAACCAGATATGTGAAGTACCTTCCGGTATGTTTTTCGGTGCGCTAAAAACAAATCCAGAGTCAGAATTTACCCATCACCCTCACATTTTGCCCCAGAAACCCCCCAGCTCCCCCCATCCCAAAGGTCCAAATTTTATTCATTTGGAAAAGATATAATAAAAATCTGACAATACGCTTTTTGGCGTGTTAAAACCGAATATAAAGTTAGACTTTACCCATCACCCTAAGATTTTGCCCCAGAAACCCCCTCTGCT